>JAUYWI010106672.1:0-11163 GCA_034780595.1 Parotoplana pacifica
TAAAGCTCTTGAAACCCGAGATGAAAATGCTCACAATGAACTGGAAATTTCTATGGAAGCTCTTGAAGCCCAAAAAGCAAGTGTTGACCATGTTCCTGAAACTTCTAATCAGCCTATCAAAAGAGCAGGAAATTTTGGGGACAACAAGAAAGGTATTAGGAAATCTAAGCACACGGAGGCATTTCGGTTGAGAGCAGGTCAAAAGATGCTAGATGCACTGGTAAATTGTGTAATACTCCTGACAGCAAAACATTCTTATAGGGCAAGTTATTAGAAGACATGCGACAGAAACTTTTCTTTTCATTTTGGAATAACATGAACTGGGTTCAGAGTGGGGCTGAAAAGTGGGATGTATAGATTCGGAATCCAACAGTGGACGATCATCTAGCATTCAATACTTCTTGAAGGTTAATGGAAATTCAATGCGCGTATGCCAAACTCTACAATGTATAATGTTGGAAATCACTGTATTCTTTGCTATGTGCGGACTGAAAATAACGGTGACCTTGAAGCAAGCATATTTGCATCATGTCTTATTGATTATTTAGATGTGAAAAAACTCTAGGCCTGGAGAAAGTGATCAGGTCTGATGGGTTTGTCGTATAGAACAGGAATGCGACCGCCCTTTTATCAACCCTAAGATTCTGGGCACTTCAGCATCAAGTTGAAGTCTATTCAATGTATCTTGAGCGTGGCCACACTCAAATGGTAGTCGATGGCGTCCACGCAAAATTAGAAACGTATATGAAAAACATCGATCTTCAAGTTATTGTCAAGCATTTATGTAGGCTCGTAACAATCCGCGTCCTTATCAGTATAAATACTTGGACTTCCATTTCTTCAGAAATTTTTAGGTTACTGGAACATGCTAATTCATTCGACCAGGATACAGAGCAGGGGATCAATGCGTAGTTGATGTCAAGCAGTACCTACCAAGTGTAACACAGCAGGAATCATTTTTATCAAACTTTCACATTCTGCTGAAGATCAGCAGCATGATGAACTTTCAGTTCGTCATAGGAAATAGCCACAACCTCGTTTACCTCCAAAATTATATACTGATCCCATTTTGATTTCCAAACTAAAGTATCTGATCTTCAGTATTTCAAAAAATGTTCTCCATCTAGACAATCACAATTTCTATGATGTTTTCCACACTAAACTTAGATAGTCATCAGTCTGTACATATTTTAAATACTTATTTAAAAAAAATTAAAAAAACATTCTAATTAGGCCCTATATACCAGAACGGTCCCAAGCTAGTAAAACTGTGAGGGGAATGTTTGTTATACAAATGATATCCATATATTATAATATCCAAAACATTAGATAATAAGTTATTTCTTCTTTATAGTTTTGTTACAGATATATTTATCGCCATATAAAATTGCTCAATTTGTTCAAAGGAACAAATCGCCTAACTACTAGTAAACCTGACCATTTTGAGGGAACAAATGGCGTAACTTCATTTAAATTGAAATTGTTATATATGTGTAAAAAGTTAAAAACGTGTTTAGTATATTAATATAAAGTACATTAACTCTGTACTTTAAAAGAATTATGCTAATCAGGTTCGTGTTTAATGTTTAAATCAGATTTTTGTGTCTCCTGAAAAGTTAACCTTTTTCTAGTTACCCCATTTGTTCTTAAGCCTGCCGATTTAGTTACGCCAAAAGTGCCTGACGATGACGATATATAGGTAAATATTCTTAGATCATGGAAAATCCTTTCTTAAAATAGACATTGCATATACGTATATAGACTAACAGTCAAAACGTGCAGCAGAAGTAGGTGATCGTTAACTTTGGAGCGGTAAGTTTTTATTATAAATTTTAGAACAAAAGCATAAAAAGTAAATTTTATACCCAAGGCGTTACCTTGCCTAATGTAGTTTAGTGCACATCATGTCTAAGTTAGAAATAAATAATTCTAAAATACTTTAATGTAGATACTTGATCTCAGGTGTGATGTTAGAACAATTATAAAAAAAAATTTTTTTAGTTATGCTTAACGCAGTTTAAGTCCAGATCATCTAAGTTAAAAACTAATAATTCTAAAATACAACTAAAAATGAACCCCGTTTTGAATTATGAAAATAAAGATACTCTTCTATAAAATTATATAGGTACTATCTGAAAGTTTTGTCATTTACAGAAAGGGAAAAGTCATTAAAAATGTGTAATAATGTGAACAAAAAATATGACAATAACAATACACATGTAGGAATAAATTTGAACTATTATCATAAATAAATTACACAAACTTATTCAAAACAATCAGTCTCCACATGTCTTGTCCATTTTTCTGGTAACATACCTATTGATACCCTTGGCAAAAAAAACATATTTACCCTTCAAACAGAATTAGCTACTTCATTGTGGTTTGAGAAATTTAAGCCAGAGAAGTTTGCTTTATTAAGAAAAGAAGAGGTAGTTTACTTGGAGCAAGATCAGGAGAATATAGTGGATGAGGTATACAAGACACGTTGAGATTGTGCAACTTTTCTGAAGTTGCTCTTGCAATATGAGGACGACCATTGTCCTGTAGGACTTGTATGCTATGATTCTCTGAGTCTAAAGATCGCCTTCTCTTAGCCTGAATTTTGTCCTTCAACTCATCAAAGTAAATCATAGTAGACTTCTTATGTAATTGTCTGTCCTACCACGGCGAAAGTTTGTTCTATAAAAGAAATCACTGCCTCTAAAGTCTGTTCTTTAAAAACAATCACTCTATATCAACTGTATACAAACTTTGCGGATACACTGTATAATGAAATCATAGATCTCACATTTAGGTGGGTCGCCTGTGCGGATCATTTTCCTCCACTTCTTTTGATCCATTGCATTATCCTGTCGGACTCCCACCTTCTCCATAACATCACGGATGCAGTTATTTCATTTCCTTTTGGGTCTTTCACGTCTTCGCTTCCTCACTTTCATCTTTCTGACACTTCTACCAACATAGTTCACCTATATCTTTACCACATGTCCTAACCACCGGAGAACCACCTCCCTTAAGTTTACTTTCAATACTCCATAGTCATCCTTTTCCTCACTTTTTCAATTCTTGTCAGTCCAAAATACCACCTTAGTATTTTCATCTCTGCCACCTGCATCTTTTCTTCCTGTTCTTTTGTAGTTACAGTCTCCATCCCATACAACATTGCTGGTTTCACCATTGTCTCATACATTTTACCTTTCACCTTGGCTGGTACTTTTCTGTCACATATAACACCAGTTATCCTTTTCCATGCAACCCATCCAGTTTGTATCCGTTTCTTCACCTCTTTCTCAAATACAACATCTGCCTGAACTGTTGAACCCAGGTATTTGAACTTTTATACAAGTACTTAACATAAATAATAATAAGTTTATTTAGTTAAGCAATTTAGATATTATTAAGTATACATTGACATATAATAAGTAAATGCTTAACAAGGAACTATAAACAGCAGAACTGATTGAGCTGGACCCCACTTAAATTAGTTATTTTGTTAAAATATCAAAATTTTCCGATAGCACCTATAAATATTTTGATAAAATAAAAGCATAATTTATGAATGGTTGTGAGATTTTGCTGGCACTAAAAATATAGGCATCTAAAAAACAGAAATAATCACAAAAGAACTAAAGCAAAGTCAAAAGTAACTATTTTTTCATTATATAGAATAAAATCTTAACTGCAGCAAACATTCAAAATATTAAATAAAAAATAATATCTGTCAAGCCTTCGACAGCACTAACATCATAGTAATGAATGTAATCCAACCAAAAGTATAAATATGACTTCAACATAAAAACAACATCCCTTCAAGAATAAATCAAAACTATGTAATCATGTGTATCTTGTTCTACACCCAAGCTGAAGCATGATAAGATGACCAGTCAAGCTCGGTGATACACTGACTAAAATGTTATATTGTATCCTTAGGGACATTTTCACTTTTTTGGGGGGAAATAGAACACTGTTTACTTTTAGCGTGTTTGTAGTTAGCAAATCACTGTTTAATTTTTTATGAGAACCAAGTTGACAAAAAATGTAATTATATATAAACTGAAAATTTGTTTTTAATGTTATAAAACAGTATAGTGTCAAAACTATGAACTTTTAATCCTTGTTTAAAATATAGGGGGATTATTGATCCAAACCGAAGGCATAATTTTGTTTCAAATACTACAATAATTTTAATTTGCATTAATATTGCTTAAATTGCTTTAATTAATTCTGATGAGGCAAAATTATAATAGTTATGTTATAAATTTATTTAATATGAAATAGGATTGATTGGTGAATGTGCTGCAGTAGTGCAAGTAGAAAATATCGTAAAAACACACTGCTTCTAATTAATCAATAATTTGTGTTAATTTTTCGTAAGGAGAATGTCAGTATGTTTGTTGTTTAGAAATAGTACATGATGCGCAGTTAGAAGACAATAATTCTTTTACAAAATATAAAATAAAATTTTGAATGCGAGGCTTTCGAATTAAAGCTAGTTATGTTTCTAAACATTAGAACTTCTGTTGACGTGTTTCAATTTTTTCTATTTTGTTTTGTAATGTACGAAATAAAAATTGGCAGCCAATTATGTTAAATATAAATGGATTGAATATTATTGGATTATACTTTGGATGTTTTTTTCGAAAATGTATTTATCCAGGTTTGAAAGTAATATGTACTTATAAATAGATTGAATTTTAATATTCATGCAAAAGTACAACCTGGACTCTCACTTTCTATGGTGTAGGTACATAAAACATTGACATTACATAATATTTAGTGGGCTCCATTGTAACATTTGACAAATATAATTGATGTTGGATCTATGTGTGTACATCTATCTCACTTCTGTTATTTGCTTTCTGAATATGTTGATTGTGTTCAGGAAAAAGTGAGTATTTCTCCTTTTATTAAGTCATGCTAAAAGTGGTTGAATAAATGATGATTTACCTTTTTTTGTTGTTTTAGCACAATTTATTGTGTTTGTGTGGTTTACTACTTTCTACTGTGAAAAAACGACACTTTATTTGCACTTTAATTATTGATTTAATTAAGTTTACTACTTGTACTAACATTTTTTTAGAATTTTCATTTATGTTCTCAGGAATGCGATTCCTCTGATTTTTAACCGGAATTCCGATTTTGTGTTCCATCAAGAAGCTTTGCCTTATATAGTACAGTATATAGACATCCGTTGGAATTGAGAGTAATCCAACACTTTTTCTTATCAATTTAGTTATTTACTTCTAGCTCAATTTAGATTCACGAGAAATGAATCCAATATTTTAATTTTGTTAGTCTGTCCTGCTGTTTTATTCTTATTATATTATTATGTAGGTACCTGCCAGTAGTGGTAGAATTACATTTAGTAAATTCTATGATAAACTACAATCTCGTATATAATTTTACTAACTAGATAGGTCATGGATTCCTTCTATAGTATCATGATACAATTTGTTGCTATTTGTCTAAACATTCTAATTTTGCAACTGACCAGAACTATTTTTAATTAATTAATTTTACGTTAAAATGAATTGAAAAAATCTTTTAAACTACTTGTAATATTCTTCCTTAGAATTTACAAGTCTAAGACGACATTTGTTTTTATAATAATTAAAATCTCGCATTTTCATTTGAAAATAATTTTAATCCATATATAAAGCACATTGTTTGAACAAATAATGTGACAGTTAATATAAACAAATTAATGTTTTATCGCTTTTACTAGTCACCCTGATGGTGGAAATGATGAAGAATCCAACATAATCTATTCAGATGACAAAGTGGCCAATTTTGCAATGTTGGTCCTTCAAGGCCGGGCGCTAGTCGAAGTTAGTAATGAGAAACTCACCTTCGAAGCTGGACCATTTGTTTTCTTTGGTGAAACAGTTCTTGCACGTAAGTAATGCTATGTAGGACCAACGTCGAGCAGTTACTCACGCTACAAATACGAATTATATATTAGCGATTCATTGTGCTTAGACTTCATTTTAATTTTCAAAAAAATGTGTACAGTATGTAGAACTTAAATTTAATTGGAGGCCAATAAATATCTTTTAAATCGGCCTATGACATCTATAATTGTCCTACAGGGTGAGTTAAAAGTTGCGTCATTTAGTAAAAATTAATTAAAAGTGTACAACATTACTTGAAATAGTATTGAATTTTTATCACAATTGTTATATAAATAACATTAAAAATAGTATGTTGTTTATATAACAATTATGATAAAATATAATACTACTTGCAAGTAATGTTGTATACATATTTAATATATTTTTACTAAATGCCGCAGACTTTTAACTCACCCTGTATAATATGAGTTTCTCGACTCTTTTATTTCTATTGAAAGCATTATAGTACCTTTGTTTCCCTTTTTAAAGATGTGAATTTTAGTTCTGAACATCTGATTGAGCTGACATTTGTCATATACCTGGGAAAGAATCAATAGCAGAAACTGAAACTTTTGTCCAAAAAAATAAAGTGCAATGAACATGAATTTCTCTGACCTACTAATTACTTCTACTTAGTAACAATTGCGTCCAAGTTTGGAGATGATCCTGACCAAGGACCAATCAAATGAATGTTCTTTTGTTGAAACCAAGTTTTGATGGCGCGGATTGATGGAAAGTTGCACCATCGTGTTGGAATATGTTGCACCCACGAATTTCCATCCATTAAAATAAATATTCGGTAGAGTTGACAGATGTTGTTCCTTGCTAGATCAAAATACCACCTCGCCCAGTCGCAGATATTGAGGCCCAAATCATGACAGAAGGACCTTTCTTTATCGACGGGATGCTATATCTTAAGTTGTTGGGGGACGTCGAACCAGAGACTTGTGTGGATTAATTTTTTTATATTTCAGTTTCATCTCTAAATAATAAAACAGCTTGCCATTTAAAAATAATTATTTGCCCTAAAACATAAATTTCAGCTCAGTTCTCCCTTAATCAGGGTTATTAACGCAGTGTTAAAATACACGTGCATCACTTACTATTTAATTTATTTGATGGGTCTTACTTGTAGGTGTTAACGACGCGCTTTCACAACAGAAAAATCCTGATATTAAGACTCTGTGTCAGGGTGCTGTGTTCCAGCCTGACTATAAAGTCAAAGCCATGAGCACTTTGCAGTATCTCAAAATTACTGCCGAACATTACGCCTTGGCACGCCGAATGACCATTCAGCAGCGTGCAACTGGCTTGGCTGGCAGTGAATCCACCACACAGATCATGGCTGGCGGGGCCGCTATTCCGCGATATCGAGGCAGTTTTTCAAGTGTTTGTCCTCCTCACCGGGGCATTGGAGGCAGCCTTGATACTGTACCTGGACGCGCTGTACTCCACGTTCCAGCGGATGGCATAACGCCTGGCCAATATGGCTCTCAGGCAAGTGGCAGTCCGGGCGGCTTGATAAGTGGCCGAAATGATGACGCGCTACAGGAGCTGTATCAGCGTGAATGGGACAAACATATTGCCGCCAGTAGGGTAGGCGATTCGCAAGACACCGTAATTGCTAATAGCAACAGCTGTAACACGGATGCTGACTGCGTGCCCGCTGTATTGGCTAAACCAGAATCTATTAGCAGTGATCACCCGGATGACCTAGAAGTAAATCACATCACCGATACCAAAGAAGAAAACACAGCTCTTTTATAGCAGGATCAGGTTGTACTTGACGCTAGAGTTGTTGTAGTGTAGAAATTTTAATAGAGAACTTCCATTTTACACAGTTTCGTATTGCCATATCTACCAGGGATGTCATACTGATTTGAAGCCATCTGATATGTCCATTTTTAATATTTTTCAATTTTACTTTTATTTCTATAGACATTGCCTTTCCCCCGAAGAAAGTTGTCGCTCGTAAATAATTATAACATTTTAAAAGATCGTTTATTATCTTGATCAATTTTGACAGCATTAGTGTCTTTGTCGTCCATTGAAGACTGAACGTAATACATATTATCACAGACTTTTTACTTAAATAAGCTATTTATTTTATAATAACAAGTAGTCGTTCAAGGGTCCGTTAGTCAAGTGCTGAGCTCTAAACTAACAGCCAACTGATCAAGTAGACCCAGCATTGTTTCTCTACGCTATGATTGGTGGAGTTTCCCAATACAGATGAAAGATTGTGTGACCTCCCTGGTTAGCTTTCTATTAGAGACTTCTTAAGTCACTATTGCATTTTACGCATTCTCGTAGTTGTGCTAAACTGGAGCTTATGTTTAGACACCGGTTTGTTTTCCAATCTTATTGTAGTAAAATGAATAGATTGTCTGCATGAATTTTTTATGACATACGACTATGGTACCCGTTTAATTTTATTTTCATAATTTCATTCCGATTTGTCATTGTGCACATTTTTATAGTGAACTATTCGAAGCAAATCAGTGACAATCATGTGTTAATTATATTTTTAAAATCATGGCTGTTATATACGTGACGAATGTTTGTATTGTATATATTAAACTTTATTTTAGTATTTTCAAATTAGAATGTAGCAACGATTTTTATGATATAATTTTGTAGTTTTAATTACGAGCAGGTATCCACTTTGTACATTATTATGTTAGTTTAAAGATTTAAAAGGTTAAAAGAAGCTAAAATCATAAAATATTTGTTTGAGTGTTATCAGCTCTCAGTTAGACAAATATTGTCGTCCAAAGTCGAAATCATATTAACTAAAAATACAAAGCTAATAATATTGTTATATTATTTTGCTTTCTTAATTGTAAATTTAGTTATTTGCATAATAATATTATGTAATTATGAACTATGATTTTATTGGTTTCTATGTACACATTTACTAATATTATGACACCATATTATAACTAAGATGATCCCAGCTAGTAGTTGAAAGTACATCATCCTTATTTCTCAAATATTATGTATTTTAGCTTTTTAAAAATAATTTAAACAATTTTGAATATTTTCTTGATCTAAAACAGTTTTAATTATTCTTATACAATACGGTGAAAGAACACACCCCTCAGCATTATCTGCTGTGAGAGTTAGTTGGTCTAGTAAAATCCCCCTTTTACTAATTATTGTAGATTTGTTAACATTGCTGTTTACAAAAAGCATTATCATAGAACGTATGAGGTACACACTCTATACAGCATTTAGAAATAGTCGTTTAACGTGGCAATAAAAATAACGCTAAAGAAGGATAAACTAATAGCCAAAAGTTGCTTTAGTTTTGACTATTGGAAAAATTGAAGTAACAAAAATTCCGAAAATGTATTTATTAAAAGATGATGTGTGAATTACAATGTTTTATAAATACTATAAGTGGATTCTAACGCTAGAATATCTATAGAGTTGTTTTTGACTACCACAATTTTTCAAAAGATCCTTGCTCTAGCCCTGATAAACTAGAAAGTCTAAAATTTCCTTACTTTTATTAGTTTTGTGAGAGAAATAAATATTTTAACTAGCTTTAGGGGCAAGATAGTGGATGATAATATCCAAAAAGTTAATTTCGACTCGAATTTTGTCATTATAATGTAGATGGTGTAGATAACAGGGAAGACGTCCGCACTATACGCATGCAAATGATCTTCATTGGTTTGTTGGGTATTCTATGGAAACTTGGAAACGAAGAAGACATTGAAATGTAGTATTTACTTTAGATAGGGGAAATGAAATTCATTTGCTAATAAATTAAGAAACGTTGATAGGAAAGTGTGCCACATAAAACGTCATAGCTCTATCCAAAGTCAGAAATTGGGGTCCATTGATTTGAGGACTGAACCTTGTGTTATTTAAGAAGTTTTTTCTGAAATTCACTTCTAACGACTAGATTGATTGCAAAAATACACTAGAAATTGCTTTAGAAACTCTAAGCCAATTTACTTTTTAGGACCATTTATTTGTAGACATGTATTTACTTAAATAGTTTATTATTAAACATATTGTTCGATACTTAGTATAGTTATATTTCAATTTACTTTCTTAATTTATGTTTACTACGAGTAAAAACCACTCTTGTGATATTCGAGGTAAAATAAAATTTAAGATATTCTAGTGTTAAATGAGTGATTTTTGTAACCAGCGTGCAATCTGAGAGACAAAACATCATAATTTTTATGATTAAATTACATAAAAACTGTTGTAGAGATTTTCTTAAATTTTAGAGAAAATGCCTAATAGATAGAATTACAGGGTGAGTCAGAAGTCTTTAAACGATATCTGAGGGTTGGCGAAGGATCCCACGAATATATGGAGATTGGAGAAGGTCCTAGGAATATCTATGGATTGTTCGAAGTTCCTTTGTATCCTCCCCCATTCCCAGATATTCTGAATCTTCCCCCAATCCCTAGATATCTCTGGCTGGGATCCTCCCCCAGTCCTCAGATATCCTTTATAGACTTCTGACTCACCCTGTATTTATTCAAATACGTGCCTGAGGAATATACATAATAAACTACAAATTTGGATATCATTTTCAAATATATAGGGTCATCCATAAAAAACGCGTTTTTCAGAACGAAACATTTTATTGATAAATTTAAAATGGGTTTGTTAATATAATGTCTAAAATAAACCAGCATGAATAACAATGTAAAATAAAAATGACATTACAGGTAGTTCCCATCAGCAACAACAATCCCCTGAATTATTGATCAAATGGACAAGTTCTCTGCTTAATAACTTGAGGCGTGACATCTTCCGGCTCATGAACTGTTCCAAAAATGCTTCAATGTCTGCGATGGTGTTGAAGGTCGTGTCTCTTCTGTGGAATTCCATATTCCGGAACACGTTGCGGTCGAGCAGATTAAAGTCTGGGGAGTATGGAGGTTGTGCGACATGAGTTATGTTTATCCTGAAAAAATGTTAAGTTAAAAATGCGGTATGTGTGTCTTTCTGCATTCACAGTTTCCCCCGGCTGAAATACATGGAAGAGATAATTACCACGAAAGTTACATGCAATGATTATGTGGAATTTTTTGTCACTGATTATTCTCCTGGCCAACCTTGGTCGGTCACCATCTGGCCCCACCCACTCGCGTACTTGTCTTATTGGAGGAAGTGGCTCAGAATACAGCCATTTTTCATCGACTACATCCACATTTCCATTTAATGAGTCAATTAGTTCGTTGGCTCGCCGAACTCTTTGATGCTTGTGGTCTTCAGTTAGTGAATGTGGAATCCAAAGAGC
>JAUYWI010106683.1:0-11162 GCA_034780595.1 Parotoplana pacifica
TGAACAATATGAAGGCCACAACTTCCTGTGTCAATGATGCTAACACCGTTCATGGTTGACATTTCTGATTTCCGTAATATTTCCAATTTACAGATGGACCATCCATCGATATTTGCAGTATTTTTGTATGTGGTATGTTCTTTAAGAATAATGATTAGCTATACATAACAAAATCCAAATAAATTCTGACTTCAAGAGATCGTCTTTAATAAAAAGCTTATTAATACAAGATATCGTTTTCCCGGTTTTTTCACGATTTTCCCATTTTTTTGTATGATTCCCGGTTTTGTGATGAAATTCCCGGTTTTTCCCGGCCGCGGACACCCTGGTATTAGCTACTTTTTATCTCTAAAGCATTCGATAAATGAAAAACAACTTACTAACAAATCCTCAGCTGAATCGTCTTTTGGTTCAGCATTAGAGCTGGTCAGTGTGATGGTCCTCGATCTGTATCCGGCCGCCGAGATCACCGTTTCCGTGAGATCTAGGTTCAACTCGGTCTCATAATTGGCACGAATCGGAGACCCCTCCTCGCTATCTGATTGGTCGGTATTATCCGAATGGTAGGACTGCTCGGATTGGTCCTGACTGTGTCTGGTCGTACAGCCAGGACTGCTCACACTGGACCGAGTATGGGAAGAGTGCTTTATCGGAGTTACGGGAGCTGTGTGGTTGATGTCGGATGAGGATGATGTGAGTGAATTGGGATAATTTATTAAGGAGTCTGATACCATTATATTGGTCCCTTCACTTAGGGATGAGGTAGATGCTAGAGCAGTGTTCACTTGATTGGAAGATTCGCTTTGATTTGGACTTATTTGACAACTAATTGCCTAGAGTAAGCAGATATCTTTAGCTAATTATATGACTTAAAAACAAAAATTGTATTAAATATCTACCTACGATTAAAGTGCAACATTTTTTTTAAATGATGGGAAAATCGGATACCTAGTGAATTTACGATGAGTTTGATTAAGTTTAAAAAACGAAATATAAAAACACGTTGGAATAAATTCGATTTATGCCTACCTATGTACCTACTTTATTTAGCATGCAAAGATGACTACTAAAATTCTTTGAAACTAAAACGCTTACCTCTTGGGAACTACTGGAAGAAGATTTTTGCTTTTTCTGTTTTGCATTTTTAGTCTGACTTTGATGATGATGAGAGAGAAATAGATGATTTATTGCAACTGGCGGTGCTCCTGATACTGGGCTTAGCATCGATTTCTTCATATTCTACAGAGATAAAAAGCAAAACCGGTAAGATAAATTATAAATATGGATCTCAAAAAATGCCTTTTTAATAAATTAAACATAAAGAACAAGCGTAATCTTATTTTAAATATAGGGATAACATAATCCATTTCATAATCTTCGTGGTCTTGAAATGCTATAAAGTTGTAGGTACAGATTTTATATAAATATTTTGGTAAACCTTATTTAAACATTTCACTTGACTTATGCATCATTGTACATATCATTACATCACTAACCTTTAGATCTTGTTGTCGTTTTGCATGCGTCGAATAGGACAAAGGAATAACAAGAGCCGCGTTTCTCTGTCTATGACGCAATTTATGATATTGAGCTTGTAGTGCAGCGAGATTCGTCGTCATTCGTTCCTGATAGACTCCGGGGACACCGTGAAGAGGACTGGGGTTGGCTGAAACTGCACCAGGACCCACCTAAGAATAAAATTAGACAGGGTTTAGATTAAGTAATCAGGAAAATACAATTTTAACAAATTGAACATAAACGGTGAATTACTTGGCTAATATCAGCAGCCGAAAACGATCGGTTAATTCCATCAACATTAGCCTTATTGCCTCCAATTCTAATCCCAGAAAAGCATCCAGGACCAAGATTGCCCCCTTTCTTTGGTGGATCTTCATCATCCCATTCATCGTCACCTAATACAGAAGAGATAACAAAAATGAATTTACAAAATTGGTATAAAGCTACTCGCAAAATAATGTCATAAAATCCAAACAATTTTCATTTATTATATACGCCGTAGATATCAAAAAGTTTATGCTCCATTTTTATTTTAGGAATCAGTAATAACTAGGAGATACAACAAATAGAAACTAATTTAACAATCATCAGTGACATATAAATATCTAATTTCTCTACATGTTGGATATCAAAATAATAAACTATCTACGTCTTAGTTTGAAGTCAAATTGCAACAGATGTCAATTTTCCAATTTTAAACGAAAAAAAGATAATTATATACAATTTGTGCAACATAAGACAATTTCAACTGCTAGCTATTATGTTTGACAAAACGAAATAACATGTAATTAAAATAGAAACGTCTTTTATCTAGACATGACTGCACGTAATAATTGTGTTTACTATGTATATATGTAGAAGAGACGTTTTCTATTGCTTTTATGCATGGATACAAGATAATTTTTATAGGCACTTTTTAACCCAATGAGGAAGTTAACTCAAAACTAATCGTCGTCAATACGTAAAACTAACCAATCTGTAAAAATAACTTAACTACACTGATGGTGGATTTAAAATAAATTATTGGATGTCTACAAGTCTGCAAAATATTTTAGTTTTTAATAAAAACAGAAAATTCGTAAAACTAACCAATCTGTATAAGCATGCACATAAATTGCCTCCTATTGTATGCATAAGAAATAAAATCACATTTAGGGATTGTCGTGTCATAAAATTCAAACAATTTTCATTTATTATATCCGTCGTAGACATTAAAAGTTTATACTCCATTTTTATTTTAGGAATCAATATTAGTTCCAAATTTCAAACTGCTCTCCTGAAAAGTTGCTAAAATGTAGATTAGTTTAACGTTCTAACTGACGACGATATGGAGTTGTAAGATTGCAAAAAACAATGTGTAGAAATGTGTTGATAGATTTTGACTTTTTTTTTGCACCACTCTGTACAATAAACATTTCAGTGTGATAACTAAATTAATATTATCACTATTATACCTTGGGTAGTTCTGCTTGAAAAGTTAGTTGATGAAGATGGCACCAAACGGTGACTGGTAGCAGAAGAATTCCCCCCAGATCCCGAGGCCGCATTTCTACTGGGATTGTTGTTGGTTCCTCTTCCAGGACCGGTAAATGGGGTGATGTTGTAGGTGTACTTTTCTCTCAACTCGCTCAGACCCGGTAGAGGAAATGCTGCCCAGCCGTAGAGTCGGTGTAAGAGTGCCTCGGTGGGGATGAGGTCACCATCGACCATTTGGTGAGTCAAATCACTCATTGTACTGTAGAACATATCGGCTGATTCCACTTTTAGTATACGGCTGCAAGGAGAAGGAGAATTTCTGAATTTTGACAATATCATAGCGAGTCCGTCTACTTAAAACTATAAATTATAATAGTAATACAAAAACTTAAAAAATAAATGGTCGGTCAATTGATATTCTGTAAATTGTTTTTTTCTTCGCTAAAACATCCTTTTTAGATAAGTGTTTTCGATGCTCTCAACGACTGCTATAATAACGCTACATAATAAATTTGTAATCAATTTTGGCTTACTCGGCTAATTGCTCCCAGATAGTCAGAGCTGTCCTTAGAACAATCTCTGAGCCTTCAAGCAAAATGGCATCCCAAACTCTCAGCACGGTGGCCAAGGGAAGACAGGTGGCAAATAAAGTTAGGAACCATTGCATGGTGAAAACATTCGTTAACGGAGGTTCATAGACTCGTCTAATCGAGTATGCTAAATAACATAAATTTTTAAAACTTACAGTTTATTAAGCCATTTTTTTCAAATACATAACAAATTTTTATGATATGCGTTAGAGATATCTTACCATTAGTTTTAGCTGCAATGGTCTGTAAATGTTCTAGGTGCTTCGCCAATTGTGGAATATGCAGTGCTAGGAGATCCCTAAACACGGCCATGTCTACAGATAGAGCCTGGAGATTTTGAGCAAAGTAACTTTCGGGAAGCACATGGTCCACCAGATATATCATCAGCTGAAACATCAAACAAGTAAAAAGATTTATAATTTATATATGTAATTACCTATTTGGTAAAAACAGTACTTTCACTGTGTAAAGGTAAATAAGACAAAACCACATAATTAAAAATTTAAGTAATAATATAATTAGCAACCGAGCTTTCGAACCTCTTGGTTTATAGTCATGGCTATCAACCAAGAGGTTCGAAAGCTCGGTTTAAATGTAATGATTCCATCATCACTAAAGTTGTTTTTGATCTGCTTTTAATTCAACTAGTGCTTATTTAGCCTTTAACATTTTGAATAATAACTAGATTATGGAGAGAGTGACGGTTGTGTACACATAAAACTAGTTAAAACTCATCGCTGAGGGCCCTAAGTCCCGCATCATATTTCTTGTTATTATTTTGATAGCTATTTTACCGTTTTCATTTCTGACCGGGCTGTTTCATGGATTTTGATTTTTTGATTTTGGATATATACTAGATGGTACTTTCAATCACCGAGCTTGACTGCTCATCTTATCATGCTTCAGCTTGGGTGTAGAACAAGATGCACATGATTAAATAGTTTAGATTTGATCTTGAAGGGATGTTGTTTTTTATGTTGAAGCCATACTTATATTTTCACACATCTTTTGATTTGATTACATTCATTACTATGATGTTAGTACTGTCTAAGGCTTAACAGATATTATTTTTTTTATTTTTTATTTTGAATGTTTGCTGCAGTAAAGATTTTATTCTACATGTATATTATAATTACCTATAATAAATAAATTGTGGTATTCTCTATGTTGCTAAATGCACACCATAAAGAAACTATTTATTATGTCAACCACCAAAGTGATGTATGCAGATAATAAATGCTCTTTTATAGGTGTATGTTACAAAAATGAGTTTATTTATATTGGAGATAACAAGATTGTAAAAGTTTAAAAGAACTGATTATTTGGAATCACAACAGTTAAATAATAAAACTGAATTATCGTCCCTTATAAACCATAAAAATTTAAACCCTCATTTGGGCCGCTAATAAACCCATAATAAAAAAGAGGAATTTAGTTAACTAATTAAGTAATTAAATGTATAATATATCTGAAGTTTTAATCGTTTTTTTTACTTTTAAAAACAACTATGAAATTCTTCCTTCAACATCAGAATGAGGAGACATACCTCTATTATCAAATCGATCAACAGTTTTCTCTATATAAGAATAAATCTGTTTTAGAAAAGAAAAGATGGTCTTTGCTTTGTCTTTCTGCACTCTGTTCAATTTAACCTTTGGGCCTAATTTCAAGAATCTGTTTCCATACTGTCATCCTCTTCAACTGTAAATCTCCTGATCTAATTTTACGAGTTTTCAATTTGTGAAAAAACTTGGTAACACTAGCATAGTAACCTCGGTTTTATAAATATTGTTTGTTTTCGTTTCTTGCTTGTAAATATAGAATGATCGCCAATGTTTAATCAGAATTGTTAAGAAATTTCTTACATTTGTTTGTTTTATTTCATATCAAATTTCATCTTAATTTTGAGTATACTATATAAATAAAGGGGATGGCATTTAGGAATATACTCGTAGGTTAAATCATAAAGGGTTAAATTTTTACCGCCTATAGCCAAATTGAATTCAAATTGTATACAAGCGCACCCATATTTCATAGAATTCATGTTTTTGTCAAGCCTCCTCCACTATGTATAACATGCGAATATCGTTGGTAGGTTGACTTTTTTAATGTTGAAACTTTCAATGTCATATACACTTCAGTTCACACACCTGAGCTATTGATACGACACACGACAACATATTAATAGCAATCCAGACACCAAACCTAAACTATTGCTATAAAACGGCAAACAATGCTAACAATAAGGACCACCTATGTCGATTTTGCACAAATGGACTTATAAAGTAACAGGTAAGTATTAAAGTATAATACGTTTGCAGTTTTAGGAATCAGGAATTTGAAGATAATGAAATTCTTCAAAATACTATAACATGAAAAAAACAATTAAAAGAAGAAATAAACCATCTTTAAAATAATATTAAACGCAAAGGCTGTCATTATGCAAACGAAAATAAATATAGAAATTAAATAAGGCATAGTAGAAATGATCAGATTGATTCAACGGATTCAAGGTGAAAAATCGTAAAAAGGTCGTATATAATTTAGTCGTAGCTATACAAAAAGTCGTATTTATCCTAAACAAATAGTCGTATAATAAAATTAATACCTATATAAATATTTTTAATATAATTATCCATATACACTGGAGTGCAATAAGAATCGCCACCCTACAATTGAAATTTAACATAAGCGTGTTATTCATTATTTTTGATAGCTTAATAGGCATAGATTTTAATTATTGAACATACCTATTGAATACTAACCAATTGATTAATTTAATTAGCATATAAATCAATTAATTTGTGAGTTTAATATAAATACAATTTTGGATAAAGTATCTCTATTTTACTATCTGGTACCACTATGAGAAATCTAATATTAGTTGGACAAGCCATTGGCATGATGGAATGTCTCATTTACTTCAAGTGAGTAGACTCTGTCTGACAATGGTACACAGAATTTCAATGTACAAGAGTAGTTGGTAGAGGACATTCTACTGGTCATCCTAAGAGCTGATAGACATCTAAGAAGAAGAATTGACAACAACAGATTTTGTCTTGTAGTCAAGTACTTCATATTTGGGGAGAAGTATCTCATTGGACTCTCAGCCAACACATGAAGATGGTGGGTTTTAAGAAATATCTAGCTCCAGTTAAACCTTATTTATCAGATGCCAACACAGCTGCTAGATATCACTGGTCACAAAACCATGTTTTCTGGGCTGAGGAACAGTTTCAGAAAGTAGTATGGTCTGATGAATCTCGGTTGAAGCTCTTTGAGAATGGTCATAGATTAGTATGGAGGCAATGAGGTGAGAGAGACAAGAATGATCTAGTTCAGTACCATACTAAGGCAGGTGGAGTTTCTGTTCATGTCTTGGATGCTATGTGGTATGATGAAAGGTCAGCTCTTCAAATCCTCCATTAAACTATTAATGGTCCACAAATCACAGTCCTAATTCGTTTTCTTGAAGGGGGTCAATTACCTCAAGGTAACTTGATTTTGCAGCAAGATAATACTTCAGCAGATAACTCTGCTCTTGTACAAGGTGTTCTTAAAGACAATTGGCTCTCTATGTCTCCTGACTTAAATCCTATTGAGCACCTATGGGATTATTTGGGTCATCAAGTTGCCAAGTACAATACCTCCAGAGACTAGCTGAAGAATGGAATCAGATTCCCCAGATTGTAATCAATAACTTGGTCAGTAGCATGAGACAATGGGTCAGAGCAGTTATTCAGAGTAATGGTGGCAGCACTCATTATTGATGCCTTCTTTTCCTTAGTCCCTTCTCCTTGAGAACATGTAAACAGCCCTCATTAGGGTCATTATATCTACAACTCTTTTCAAAAGTAACCATAACAGTATAAAAAAAAGTCAACAAAATATTGTTTCCAAATAAATTACACAACTATTTTCTGGATCAATAATTTTAATGAAATTTTCTAATATTGTGCCTTGCCATCTGCCTAATTGGAGAAAATTTAATTAAAAAATATTGATCCAGAAAAAATTGTGGAATTTGTTTGGAAACAATATTTTGAGGACTTTTTTTATACTGTTATGGTCACCTTTGAAAGGGGTTGTACTTAGTTTAAAATTATACATTTATTAGGTATAGGGGAGGTGATTCTTTTTGCACTGGAGTGTATATGCTATGCAAAAATATGTTACTTTTTAGTGTAAAATAAAACTAAGGTGATTTATTTATCTAGTATAGCTAATAAGCCTAAGATGAATGATCCTGTATTGATTTTTTATCTCCAAATAATATACAATATCTATTGTCTATGAAACAATAAAGTCATAAATTAAGGTTTTTAGGTAAACTCTTATTGGCAATTAAAAATACACCTTGAGAAATCTATAAAATCATATGAAAAAATAATAGTTTCATCTATTTTGTAAAGCCATGTATAAACAATGGACAATTTTATTATCTATAAGGTTCTCTCTTGGTTTAGTTTTTTAAATAAACTACAAAATAAAACCCATATTAAATATTTTTAACAACAAAAATAATTTAAAAGAAAATGAGCCAAATGACCTTCAGCAAAAAGGTCTAATTTTAAATATCACTCATATACAAGTATTTGTATTAAGTTAAATAATATTGATTATATATAATGGCAATTATACACAGAAGAACCATTACTGTTAAAACACCTACATTGGCAATATGTATTTATACATACCTCTTCAGCAGAATTCATATTCAAATGATGATAAAAACTCTAAAATAAAATATAATCAAAATTTGTATTCCATAAAGGTGCCAAGCATTTAAAAACTCAAAGATAGACATGAATTTAATTATATAACCATATTATGAAAGGAACAGCAATTTTGTTTTAATGTCAATAAGTTAGTCTTTAATCCTAATTCTCCTTCTAGTTTTGTCATTAAAAAATTGTTGTTCCTTTCATCCTTTGTTCAGATTCTTCATCTAATCATTGATTTTTAAAATATTTTCATTCTGAAATTATTTTAATTATACTAATAGTTTAAAAAATAATATTATTTTTAATAAAGTTAGTTTTGGTGGTTAGAGAAACTGGTTGAAACCTTCCTTGTAGACTTAATGAACATTGCAAGCTATTAGTTCTAGTAATCATAATAATGGGCTTTTCATTCTGCATTTAATTTCTTCCACACCTGAGACATTTCCAATAGCATCCTTGGTGAACCAGATTCTGGACATCTATATTTGCTCTATCACTGGTTCCTTTATAGATTATCTTCTTGCCCTTTTTAGAGTCTAGTATGCATAACACTCCTGTCAAGCAGCATTCCTTGCTAAAGCAAACCATCCTTTTTGCTCCTTAATATATTTTGCCACAAAATTACTATCCAAAGCTGACCATAGTCTCTTCTACCTTCTACCAAAGTGCATTGATATTTTTCCTTCAATTTCCTCAGTAATATTCAACTCTTCTAAAGCTTCAGATTGGAAATGAGAGGATTCTTCTCTTTTAATTCTTTATCTCTCTTTTTGCTGCTTCTAAATCAGATCCAGAGTAAGATACCTATGTTACTGATGGTGTACAGTTTCTTCACCATGAAATATTAAATATGGGATGCATGATTACTCGTCTTGAAAGTGATAAAGTGTTTTGTTTTCATTTTGAAAAGAATATAGGCTATGAGCAGATAAAAAATAGTATTTTAACCCTAACCTCATATACACTAGAAAAAAACATTTATACAAATCTAGTGTATTTTCCTATTTTTGATGAAGTTTGCCTCTCAAAGACAAACCATTGAAACATTTGAATACCAATTTGTCTCTGAGATAAACCTTTGAACAACAGCTTACCTTAATAAATGACAAACAGTTTGTGACTTGACAGGCAACATGTAGATTATGTATCATGTTGTTCAAGGGTTTGCCTGTCAAAAGACAAACTGCTTGTCATTTATATGATAATATTTCTTCAAGGTTTCGCTCTGATAGTCAATCTGGTGTTCAAATTATATTAAAGTGTTTGTCTCTGAGAGGCAAACTGTTGATCAACATATAGGAAAATATGTTTAGACAAAAATGACCTAACTGCTCTAAAAAAACATTAAAACATGCATGGTTTTAAAAGTGTCATTGTTTGATTTATAAGGCAGTTTAATTCCTAGTATTTTCCCTGAATCAAGAATAAAATTCTAATTTCCATGTATGTTCCCAGTTAGAAACTTACAATACATTTTTTCCCAGTTGTTATTAAGGTTTGTGGGAATCCTGCTTCTAACCTTAATCTGATAGATTAGCATTCTTCTAACTCTAACCTGATGTACTTTCACATGTGCAGGCTAAGATTAGAAGTGCACTTTTAACCCTAACATTATGTTTACACTTTCCTAAATCCCCAAACCAAAACAGAGGTTACACAATCTCAAAATGTCTGCCCTACCCAAGGTCTAAACTAAGGCCAAAGGATTTAGCCATGTCCAAACCTGTGTTTGTTGACAACTAAATGGAAATCCATCTTATTATGAATCAGTCCAATCAAATATAAATTTAAATTCTGTTAACAATGGCATATAAAATTCAACTATGTCAAAATTTAATTATTTATAGTTGAAAAAATATATTCAGGTGAGATACACTCTTTGCCAGCTTTGAACAGATAATTTGGCTAATTAAACTCAAAATTGATATGCCAATTGAGTACCAAGTAGTGGAGAGCCCTCTTTTGATTATTTATAGTCTGATTGATTTAAATAAATTGGTACAATTAAATATAAATTTATAATCTGTCAGACCAAATGATTAAATAAATAGTTAGTTAGATATCTGAAATACAAAAAAACTATTTGAAGACTTTATTGTTTCTACAAAAGAGTAAATTCCAATTTCATTGGACTGAAAATACAGCCCTGGCCACTTCTAATGCAACATTAAGCAATTTTATTAATGCAAATAAGAATTGTTTGGGTTATCAATCAATAGTTGGTGGCCCTGAAAAGGATCATTGTCATGTTCTCAAGGAAGATGGGGAGTTGAGCTAATATCTGATCGAACTGCCTCTAGCTGCAATCACTTGCTGAATTCAATTCAACATAGACTCGATGAGATTGCTGATCAATTGCTGTGGGATCTCATGCCATTTGCAAAAATTAGTCTGCCACAGTTCTGCCAATGAGTGCATATTGACTTGATCAACTCACTGCTGAAGGTAGGCCCAGAGGTTCTCAATGGGATTGAGGTCTGGGGAGGCCACTCAAGAGTCGGGATGTTGTGCTCCTGTAAGAACTGCTGAGTTGTACAAGCTGTATGACATGTTGCATTGTCCTGTTGGAACTGCATATGGTTCTTGGGGAGGTCTAACAGGATGAGATGTTCAAGGATGTTTTGGTAGCTGCCAGCATTCAGATTAGCTTGAATTCGAGCCAAGGCACCCCATATCTGAAGCTTGCCACTAGATCAATGCACCATAGGGTGAATATGATGGCAATGTAGGGCTGTGCCACCCCTGCATCGAACATACCACTATTGATGAGACACTACCAGATGGATTGGTGACTCATTGGAGAAGGAGACATGATGCCATTGCTCTAGGGTCCAGTCATGGTGTTCTCGAGCCC
>JAUYWI010106694.1:0-11162 GCA_034780595.1 Parotoplana pacifica
TGGGAAGTCCTTTGTTTCGATGTGGCTTTTGACCGTTCAAACCTATAATGACCTTTGCATATCCTGATCTTTGATTATAACTTTGGACAGAAAACGGAGGATTTGAGACTGAGAGCAGGCCCTACGTTAGTAAAGGATGAAGAGGTGAAAATGCAGAGAGAAAAGCTCTATCAGGAGTTCAAATAACTGGGTTCAACAGTTTGGGCGGATGGTGGGTCTGAGAAAGAGGAGAAGAAACGGATACAAGCTGGATGGGGTGCATGGAAAAGGATAGCTGGTGCTATTTGTAAGAGAAAAGTAGCAGACAAGGTGAAAGGTGAACTGTATAAGACAATGGTGAGACCAGCAATGCTGTACGGGATGGAGACTGTGACTGCTACAAAGGTGCAGGAAGAGAAGATGCAGGTGACAGAGATGACAATGCTCAGGTGGTCTTTAGGACTGACGGGACTTGACAGAGTGAGAAATGAAAAGGTGAGGATACGGTGGTTTGGACATGTGGTGAGGAGAGGGGTGGACTATGTGGGCAGAAAGAAGGAGGTGAGGAAGAGGAGGCGTGGAAGACCCAAGAAGAATTGGGAGGACTTCATTCGTGAAGACATTTAGCAGGTGGGAGTCCGGGAGGAGGACGCAATGGATCGGAAGAAGTGGAGGACAACGATCCGCACCGGCGAATCCATTTAAATGTGGGGAAAGTCGGAAGATTGAATCTTATAAGTGAAACCTATTTTACAGTGACCTTTGGTTGGACCCGCTCAAAGGGCCGACAGCATCAATTTTGAATGGACTACAACTGAACAACGATGAGAGCTTTTGCTATTCAATGATTCAAATTTTATTTATCTCCATTCAAATCGCCGCTAAGTTTGTAGGGCCGACAATTATCGATTTTTTACATTCAGGTGTATTTCTCAGCATTTATGAAAGAGATGACTGCCATATTTTAGAATTATACAAAAATTCTGATTTCAGAAATGGTGAAATTCCTCAACTAAAATATTTTACTACACTAACAAAAGGTGGCTTAAACAAGAAGATGGAAATGTATGAATCGATGGGCAAGAATGATCCTGATTAGTTTCTTTATGTATCGAATGGTATATCTGTTTGTAGTTTACTTTTACCATTTCAAAAACTAAACCAAACCTTGTTTCCGTACTTTTTCGCGCTTTGATCATTCTTACCCCATCAATTCATACATTTCCTTTAAATACTTGGTTGTGTTGCCTCTTCTTGTATTGGAGATGCAGTTTTCGGACATCAACTAGTCTTTGTGGCGGGTTATATCGCTTGGAGTCGTTCTTATAAACCTCGCACCAAAGCTGGCGTTTTCTTGTACTACAACATTGGACGACTTCAGTTATAACTTGACTTGCTTGACAGTGGCCTCTGTGGACCATTTGTTCTTATTTTGCATGTTTGAAATCAGAATTTTGACAGTGTTACCCCACGGCGATCTTGACGTACACATATTGCTCATCATGAGGTCAACTACACATAGTGCTCATCATGATATCAACTACACATATTGCTCATCATGAGGTCAACTACACATATTGCTCATCATGAGGTCAACTACACATAGTGCTCATCATGAGGCCAACTACACATATTGCTCATCATGAGGTCAACTACACATATTGCTCATCATGATGTCAACTACACATATTGCTCATCATGAGGTCAACTACACATAGTGCTCATCATGAGGTCAACTACACATATTGCTCATCTTGAGGTCAACTACACATATTGCTCATCATGAGGTCAACTACACATATTGCTCATCATGAGGTCAACTACACAAGTGCTCATCATGAGGCCAACTACACAAGTGCTCATCATGAGGCCAAATACACATATTGCTCATCATGAGGTCAACTACACATAGTGCTCATCATGAGGTCAACTACACATAGTGCTCATCATGAGGCCAAATACACATTGCTCATCATGAGGCCAAATACACAAGTGCTCATCATGAGGCCAAATACACATATTGCTCATCATGAGGCCAAATACACATATTGCTCATGAGGCCAAATACACATATTGCTCATCATGAGGCCAAATACACATATTGCTCATCATGAGGCCAAATACACACATTGCTCATCATGAGGCCAAATTATGCCATGGTTTTGACATCTCATGTGGCAATGTTACAAAGCATCCTTCCCCCCTTAATTTTAGTGAGTCTGGTGAACGTCACCTAGTTGTTGTAGGTAGTAAGTTAATCAGCGATGTAGCATTTTAATATTCATCCTTTCCAAGCTGGTATTTCTTAAAAGTACAGCTCAACTCCCATTTTACTTATGACACCAAATTTAATCTGGCATCTCTTGCATGCAAGATAACAGCGTATCATTGTCACATAGATTGACATATATTTGGTATAACGTTACATGTTTTTGGTATAATGTTGCATAGTTGGTATAATGTTGCATATTTGGTATAATGTTGCATATTTCGTATAATGTTGTATATTTGGTATAATGTACATATTTGGTATAATGTTGCATATAGTTGGTATAATTTTGCATATTTGGTATAATGTTGCATATAGTTGGTATAATGTACATATTTGGTATAATGTTGCATATAGTTGGTATAATGTTGCATATTTGGTATAATGTTGCATATTTGGTATAATGTTGCATATTTGGTATAATGTTGCATATTTGGTATAATGTTGCATATAGTTGGTATAATGTTGCATATTTGGTATAATTTTGTATATTTGGTATAATGTTGCATATAGTTGGTATAATTTTGCATATTTGGTATAATGTTGCATATATTTGGTATAATGTTCTATATTTGTTATAGTGTTCGATATATTTGGTATAGTGTTGCATATATTTGGTATAGTGTTGCATATATTTGGTATAATGTTCTATATTTGTTATAGTGTTCGATATATTTGGTATAGTGTTCGATATATTTGGTATAGTGTTCGATATATTTGGTATAGTGTTCGATATATTTGGTATAGTGTTGCATATACAGCCCCGCAAATTAATAACGCCATTTAAAATCTGAAACCTAATGGTTTTGAAGAATATTTTAAAAGTGAAAGATTCACTTCATTTCTTTCTATTTCAAAGGTTTTTAACTTTTTTACAAAAATAATAGTCTACAGAAAAAAATAAAGTTGGTCTATCACAGATCTTTCACTTTTAGAATATTTTTCAAAACCATTAGGTTTCAGATTTGAAATGGCTACTTCTTCCAAAAAGTTGTGACAATCTTCATAAAACACTTACTTAACATGCAGTTAGATAGAGGGGCGGCATTATTAATTGGCGGGGCTGTAAATGTGTACCCATGCTATCAATTGAGTTTAATAAAAGTTCATTTTAAGTCATCTGATGACGCCATAGGCTATTTGGTTGCCACTTTTTTTTTTAGGAAATCCGAATTTGGACAAAATAGAAGCATTTTGTTCTATATAAATGTATCTTTTGAAACCAATATTAAACCAAAAAATACTTTGTGATGATGTCATAGGCTATTTGGTAGCCAAACACAGGAGAAAGTCTAATATAATCCGACCTTAGATGAAATAGAAGCATTTTGACAGAAACGATAAAAATAAATCTGTTATTTTTAAAATACACTTCAAAAACTATTATGTTGAACAAATTAATTTACACTCTATTTTTAACTCAAAATTTTGTAATTTACTACGAACTAATTTACTTCATAATAAAACACCTAAAGTTTTGTTTTATTTATGATAAACAAATCAGTATTTGTAATGTATTTTTAATTATAATTATACTCTTAATAATCTTAGTTTATCACAAATTTCATCTAATGGTTCAACGTAATTGTATCACAAATCCAGATCTTAAAGATTATATTTGTTATGACAGGGGATATCTCTATTGCTATTAAAGACAAGAACCTCATTTCCATTCTTGAGAAGAGTGCAAAACTAGTCCTTCATTTAATTTTCAAAAATCTTTATGTCTTCTAAAGTCAGATATTAAAAACAATATTTTCAAGACTAAAAAAGATATTATAAGTGTCGATCTCTCTTTGATACTTATTTCAGATGTATCATTTCTAAAAAGTTCAGAAAATGCACAATTTATAGATTTAATTTTAGTATTAATGATCTTAAAAACAAATTCATAGCCATTCATGAAAGATGTATTGTTCCAGCTGATAAAGCAAGTAATAACTTTGAATTCATCTGTAAATAACTTTAATTTCCACTCTCATGAAAGAATTAGGTATTTCTAACAATATTACTGGCACTGATGTTTATAAACCTTCTAAACTTTATATAGATGACTTCTACCATAAACATCAAAAGATTTGTTTGGATAATAATTAATATTAGAATTAGTAAGGATACTAATATTCAAAATATATATTGAATTGTTAAATTTCATAGGTCACACTACAAGTTTCGATTTATCAGTGGTGCTTCAAACAACTCATTTAGCTAAAGTTGTTTGTCTCGTTCTTCAATTTATAAAATCTCACTTTAAATCACACTGCTATGCAACTGGTATTAGTCATTATTGGAGTGTAGATAATTTATAGTTAGTTTTTATTAATAAAATTTAAAATGTTAAAGCTCATTCATTTTTAACATTCGATTTCAGCACCTAATAATACAAAATATTCTCCAGATTGTGTGGATTGATTAGAATATTAATCAGCTTTCTATCTCAATTAGTTTTTGAGTTACAGTCATTTAAAGTTAATAAGTGGAAATATTTCCGGATTCACTCCTACCCCCTTACTCATTATTTTGTCTAAAACAGACATGTGGTCAAGACAAGCTCGTTGGCGGCCATTATTAAAATGGTCGCTATGGCGACCCAGGACATATTCAGACGTGGGTCTCAATGTGATTTGACTTATTAGTTCAAATACCAATTGTACCAAACTTGTTTTTTTATGAAAAGGTGAACATTCTGGATTATAACGAACATTAAGTAGTTAATATATTAAACCAAGTAAATAACTAAGGCCTACCGCGCCATATTGAATAGCATTTTCAGATTTGACGTAACCACGTAACAGAGTATACAGTATGTCTTTGTGCTGCATGAAATATTGAACGGCTGGAGCAATCACGCCCACCTTACGATGCATTACGTGACTAAAAAGGTCCACCACGTACTTGGAACTCTAAAATAAAAAAAATAAATACCAATAGCTTAGGATTTCATTTTATTTTCTAAAACAATGGGTTTGAGACCGCTGCTCCTACGGAAAATGTATCAAGTCGAGGACTAAGTTACAATTACTCCCAAAGCACCGTTCTAGTTTATCCAATGAGGTAAGAACAAAATTCACGTGACATGCTTCTTTATCTTAAAATATTCCTAAACTTATCTAATACAATTTATTGATCCCCTTTTATTGAGAAGAAAATTAGTGCCAGACATAGAACATGTGTATAATTATGCCATCCACTGATTGGCAATCAAAATGCATTATTTTCTTTTCTTTGAGTGCTGGGTTGGGTATTCATTTAAAAAACGTCAATGTTCAGCTTGGGTGTAGAACAAGGTACACACAACTACATAATTTTGATTTGATCTTGAAGGGATGTTGTTTTTATGTTGAAGCCATATTTATATTTTTATACATCTTTTGGTTGGATTACATTCATTTTTATGATGTTAGTACTGTCGAAGGCTTGACTGATGTTATTTCTTATTTTTATGTTTTCTGCCGTAAAGATTTATTCTACATATTAGATAAATAACAATCCTGACTAGTCATTGATAGATATACAGCGGCGGTAGTCATAATGTCAAAATAGAATATTTGAACACTTCATTAACTAAATCAAAAAATCTGAAAACATGAGATAATTTACAAAACAATCACAAAAAGATCCCTGTAACAGACTTGTCTGTCTATGCATATAAAATACAAATCAAAAGTAACTACCTGCAGTATTTATTTTATTAATTAATTTCTATGGCAAATTATTTAATCCACCAACAGCACGTTGATGCAGTACACACAAGATGCCACAGATAGACAATGTGTATCATCCAAAATGTATAACGTCATGCAATGCTGCTACCATAAAATACCCACTTTATGGTAGCTACTAAACAAATAAACGCACCTCAAAATCAATTTTGTCCAATTGACTGATTAAAAGCGGGATTGTGTGCAAATCAATCATTTCAGCTGCCACTTCTGCAATCACTTCATTGATCCGAGTCTTCTCAGAAGCTGCGAGGTCAGTATCCTTCTCTTTGGGTGGTCGGCCTTCTGATTTATCAGTAACTAGTTCCTTGAGAACATTCAAACTTCGAGTAATTTCTTCGGAAGCACGTTTCTTTTCTTTTTCAGAACGTTGATTATTGTCCATTATCTAAACAAGTCAAAATATAAATTGGATACAAACTAACGATATGTATAAAAATATTAATTTAAAAAAAAGATTAGAACTTACTAAAAGGTTTTCATGCAACGTTGTAATAATTTCTTTGGGATGCTTAGATTTCCCAAACAGTGTTTTTGTGCCAAACATATTGGAGGTTCTGATTGTTAGAAAACTTTAGAATGCAGAGCTATTTCAGGTCCAGATCTACAGTGTAAATTCTAAAAGTAGTAATAAAAATATTATTCTCAGAACTTCTTAATGGTTATATGTAAATTAGTTGACATAGAATGACAATGAAGCAGAGGCCCTATAGATTTATTATGAAATAAAAACACCAGTAACATTCAAAGAACTCTTGCAGAATTCCAAATATGCAGAAACTTTATGTGGATAAAACCATCTTTAAGATACAGTTAAAAATTCATTCAAATGAGCTGTACAAAAGATGCTGAAGAAACAACAAGGCCCAATGTACAACAAGAGAATGACATGTTAGTGAAATGTTATTAAAAAAGAAAGCAATATGATAATTAAATATAGAACATTTGAAATAAATTTTTTTGGACATACATTGTGTTCATTAATAAGTTAAAAAGGACTAGTACCAATATGGCATTTTTGTCAGAAAAATCAATACTTATTAAGCAAGTTTCAGAAATAAGCACCATAAATTGCAATCATCCTATAAATCTATAAACCTTCTTTAGGGTATTATTAAGATCTTTACTCTGGACTTGATGTTAAGTTAAAAAAAACAATACCCAAGAAAAATAAAAGAATAAATTATTTAACACATATCTATTTACATTTTCTGACAAATCATAAATAATTAAAGCAGTCTTTTCATTGTTTCAGATCTCAATTTCTCAATTAAAAGGACATGGGATAGTGATGGTCAGCTACACCATTTTAAGTTTTTTCTGTTTTTATTATCAATGCCACTGCCAAAATTTGTTTCATAGTAACAATTGACAACAGTTCATCTTCCTACATTACAAGATATGCTGCAATTGAAGCAACATGTGTGGTCAGAACTGTATAACTGCTGAAACATCTTTGAGAGCCTCAACTCTATTAATTCACTGATTTAAGGAAACTGTACTTTTGATGTATTTTGAATACTCAACTCTTGAAAGTAATTATAAAATATTTTTATTGATTTTTTTAATTCATATTTATCAATGTAGCATTGTGTTAGCAACATTATGGTGTGGATAGATTTCCACTCCACACAATGTTCCCTATTGATGACTCCTATCTCTTCTCAAACACCTCTAATCTAATGTTTACCCAATGTGTTAGTAACTGCTATTTCAGAGTGTAGGTAGAAGTTTATTATGTGTGTGTAAACAGTGGCTACACAGTCATAGGGGATGCAAGAGCGATTATGCAATGGAGTATGACATGATAGGCTAGGTAGGTCATGGTTATCTTGATACAGTAGGTATTTAATGAGTTTCTTGAGTGAATGCAATCATAACATAAGTTATGCATCTAACTCATGATCAATGAGTCGAAATCATTGCTCTCCATGAGACTGGTGGTCTTCCAGTCCAGGCTTTAGCCAACCATTACAACTGCAAGAGAACCACTATCTACTGACTTCTAGCCAAACACCAAGAGACACAGAGTGTAGATGATCGCCAGTGTCATCCCAGAGCTGCAGTGTCCTCAGCATGAGAGAATCAATCACTGCAAATCCTCAGCTAGTCACTCATCAATTGCAACAGCATTGGCAGTTTGAGCATGGAGTAGAGGCATCACTCACCACTATCAAGTGAAGGCTTCATTCTGCAGGACTCCATGGTCAAGAAACCACTCCTCACAGCCTGCTATCATCAGGTTCGACTCCAGTGGGATTGAGAACACCATGACTGGACCCTAGAGCAATGGCATCAAATCTACTTTCTGATGAATTACTGATCCATCTGGTAGCATCTCATCAATGGCAGTATGTTCGATGCAGGGGTGGCTCAGCCCTTCAATGTCATCATATTTGCCCTATGGTGCATCAATCTAGTGGCAAGCTTCAGATATGGGGTGCCTTTGCTATCAACGGACCTCATCCTCTGGCTCGAATTCAAGCTAATCTAAATGCTGCCAGCTACCAAGACATCTTCCTTGAACATCTCATCCCATTAGACCTCCCCCAGAACCAAATGCAGTTCCAACAGGACAATGCAACATGCCATACACCTCATATGACTCAGTAGTTTGTACAGGAGCACAACATCCCCAGACCTCAATCCCATTGAGAACCTCTGGGCCTACCTTCAGCAGCAAGTCAATCAAGTCGAGATGCACTCATTGGCAGAACTGTGGCAGACTACTTTATACGAATGGCAGGAGATACCACAGCAATTGATCACCAATCTCATGGAGTCAATGCCAAATCAAATTCAGCAAGTGATTGCAGCTAGAGGCAGTTTGATCAGATATTAGCTCAACTCCCCATTTCCCATCTTCCTTGAGAACGTGACAACAGTCCTTTTTAGGGCCACCAACTATTGGTTGATAACCCAAACAATTCTTATTTGCATTAATAAAATTGCTTATTGCAATAGCAAAAATATGAGTGTTTTTCTTAATGTTGCATTAGAAGTGGCCAGGGCTGTAATAACATCCTTGATATAACTTACCTGATAGAACTATCTGAACTAAATATTTTCAATATTAAGAAAATTCTCTCAAATGATAGCCCAGGACACAACTGTTTCGGCCTTGTTGGCCTCATCAGCTAGGCATAATCATTGCCTGAATAATATAAAATGTTCATATATTTCATATCAAAGCATAGAAGTAGATAAAATTTGCCACATATACTCAATGTTAAGATTGCCCTTCAGTTATTGGTGGCTGCAGCTTTTACATGAAGAAAGTACTCTGAGTATCTTGATGGACAGAAGACAAGCTTTGAAAATGCAGAAACTGAAAGAAAATGTCTCCCACGAAATTGATCAGTTGAAAACCAAGAAGCACTGACTAGACTTTTAGGTTAAGGACCTTTATAAGCAAATTGATGCCTTGTGTGATAAAGCTTTGAAGACTTATGATCCTACACATCTATGAGTTTTTTTCAATTAAAAGCATTAAGAGAGGCATACAAAGTGTGTGAATCATAGCTAATAGAGACGAAATTTGACATTAAGGCCTAGTTGCATGAATTGCAATGATTATTTGCAGCATGGACAGAAGCATATTTTACAAACATCATTATTCTTTATAAAGTATTATCTGTGCATTTTATATTGTTGGTTTTTCTTTATAAAGTATATTTACAATTCCATAATCAGTGCATTGTTATTCACAAGTAAATCATGTTGTACAATAAAGTGATAGTGAAATAGTTACCAAATATGAACCACTTTTACCAAGTAGTTACAGCAATAAAATTATCTAAAAGGCATTAAGTATGACATTGATACTAAAAACTACTAAAAAAGTCACAAGATTTTAAAAACAACTCGCCCACTGGATTATTATCAGCATCATATTTTGGAATTTCCAATTTCAAACATAGATTTATACAAGTAAATAGCATTGTATAAAATTTCGGTATCATATTTAGGAAATATGGTGTTATTACTACAATAGTGAATATCAGAAAAACTCTTTTATTATAAAAATAATGGCAATGCTACTACTACTGCATGATACATTGGAAAGGAATTTCATAGAAACGCTCCAGATTGTTCAACAATTATATGATTAGTTAACAAATTTGAAGAACTTGGGTCTGTCCTTGATGGGCCACATTCTGGCTGACCTTCAATCATAAAGGAGCCTGATTTTAGTGGCACATAGAACAAGGTGGTCATGTTTCAAGTCATCAATTATCTCAATGCATTACAGGAGATGTGGATTACCATGTTACACATGTTACTGTATACAATGCTTTGAAATATCTGGGCTACAAGCCCTACATACCACGTCTCCTTCATGGGTTACATGAGGATGACTTTGATCAGCAGGTAGAATTTTGTGAGCCTTTTCTGGATGTTTTAGGAGAAGATCCAAACTTTACTTCAAATATCCTATGGATGGATGAAGCTATATTTAAGATGAACAGTAACATTAACAGACATAAATGCATGTGTTGGGCATCTGAAAATCCCCACAACATTTTAGAAAAGGAAGTTAATCTTCCAGGTCTTGTTGTTTAGTGTGGAATTTGGGTTGGCATAATAATTGATCCTTTCTTTTTTGATGATACAGTGTCATGCCAATGATATTTTGCCATGTTGAATGATAGGTTATGGCCCCAGTTGCAAGCTATACCAAGACAAAATAGACCGATAGACCTCAATTTTTCCAACAGGATGGTGCAGCTCCACACTATTCTTATATTGTTTGTCAGTGGTTGGATGATCACTTCCCACTTTCATGGATTGGCTGATGCAGTTGGATGGAATGGCCACCATGCTCTCCAGACATGACACCCCCACAATTTTTTAAGGGGATTGCTTAAGGACAAAGTGCATGGTAGAGAACCACAAGTTCTTGGAGAATTACTGACTGCCATAGAAAATTCTGTAGCTGACATTGATGCTGACCTGTGTTGAAAAGTTTGTTTGTCAGTCTCATCAAGGTTACAAAAGTGCATTAAAAATAATGGACATCACTTTGAAGCAGAATTATGAAAAATTGAGAACTTTTGTAGAGAAAATAAGTATTTGTTTGTTTTCTACTCTATTTGTACCTAATTATGTATTACTAAAGTACAGCCTCTCCCAGTACTAGGGAACAAAATGACGCTACAAGTCCAAACCCTTACAGGAGATTTGCAGTTGAA
>JAUYWI010106705.1:0-11160 GCA_034780595.1 Parotoplana pacifica
ATAATAACAGTAAAATTGGCCAAAAGGCCTCAAGACTGATTGTTTGCTTTCCCAAAACAAATACCAAAAGTTCTTCAAATAAATGAAATTAAATTTGGTTATCTTTGGTATTTAAGTTGATATGGCCCTAAATAGAAATTATTAAGTACATGAAATAAATTAGATTTTAAGATTTTAAAGCTATTAACGCAGTGGAGAATATACCTAATGTAATTGAAGAAAACAATGATCGGTAATTTGCTTAGAGGAACGATTAAGAAATATATTTTTAGATTTTCGACTCTGTTTGCAGTAAAATCTAAAAAAGGTAATTTAATTGATGTATTAAAATACCTAGTCACTTAATGATATTTACTTAGAGTCTTACAAACCTAAATACCGTAACTAACTATATATGTATAATTTCATTTATTATAAGATTTTTGGGATTTGTTTTGGCCATTCTTATTTCAGTTATTTTTGTTTTATTCATTAATAGGTAACTTTTAGTAGAAACTCTATTTTTAGATCATTCGAAAGAAAGCCTGTCGCATTTTCTCTATAAAAATATGTTGATCCATCAATTAACATAAACCGCTAATTTATTTTGTCTATTTTGATAATGACTTTACATCGTATTAACGAAAATAGTATCTATGTAATTTTATTGTTTCATTGTACGAAATTTCATTTAAATTGGTGACGTTTCGTTTCATACTACTGTCATATATTACTCGTTTCTAGGCGGCTGCTAGGATGTAAGCAATAACACAAAAGAGGAATTTTATAGCGCCTCGGACACTTAATAAATGTGCAAAATTTGGTTGAAATCGGTGAACGTTTAGGTAACGTGATCGGTGCTACAGAAATAAAGAAGAAAGTAATTGAGAAAATGGCTGACTTTGAGGATAGATAACTCGAAAGTCACTCAAGCAATTTCTATGCCATTTGCAAACGTTATTAAACATGGCAAAGTTCAAGCTAATGTCTAAATGAGATTGTTTTCGAATTTAAAGTGTACGAGGTACCTAGATGTTCAGATGTTAGCTCAGAAGTCCCATACTACTCTGACAATGCCAGCTGCTAGCTCATAGAGCAAACGACCAATGGCCAGAGGCCTAGATAAGTGAATTAACTCTGACCGACTTGCACATATTTCTATGAAATCGCAAAAAAACAGCTAGAAATGTTGTAGGAAAGCCAATACATTATTTATAAAACAGTAGCACCACAGAATGAATGGCATTACACCACAGCCAGACTAACTTGTAAAACGACAGTTACATATGTTGGTTACAAAGGTATAACCATTACTTGCAGTGTCCAATGCTAACCTGTAGCACCAATGGTAGCACAACTGTCATTTGTCTTTATATAAACAAACTAATAAAATAATTTAACAACAAAATACCAATAGATAACTTACTCCCCTTTGCGAAGAACTATTTAGTTTATAGCTGAACAAGTAGTCTGACATTAAGATTGAAGAATTTGCTATAAAGATAAGGATAATGTCGAAATGTTTTTTATTGGCAGAGAAATCAAACATTATAGGCATATTAGAGTTGAAATACAGGTACAACTTTTGGTTTTAATTTCCCCTGAAATAATATTGGCTAATTGTTGTTCATATTTGATTGTTTTTATGACAAATTTAGCGGAAATTATATCATTATTATAGTCAGTGATTAATGTATTTAATATATTTAGCTGTTACTTACTATAAATTAATAAAAAAGTAAAATATGACTAGCAGTTGTAATAAAATGAAAATTACCAAAAAGCATCTCGATATTCTACGTAGATAAGTTTTAAAATAATCTAAAAGTATTTTTTTAATATTTTTATCTTTAATAAACTTTCTTAGCTCTTAGTTTATTCAAATCATCTCCTAATGTTTCTATGACTTCAATTACCGATAAATATATCGACATCTAGTTCATATTTCAATAAAGAAAACAATTTAAAAAAATCTGATTAACCTATAACCGGAAACACGCGTTACATTGCATTATCAAATAATAGAATTTTCTGTTAACGGATAGTTTCAGTCGCGTGGTCGTTTTCCACCACCCCCCACCCCTATGTACTTTTAAAACAGTCATAATTTTTTTTTCTTATAAAATAAATTATAATCTTTTCATGGCTTTTATCATTTTGAAATGCCATTAAATAAACCATTGATTTTAGCAATATCCTTTTAAGTTTCTGATATCCAGCCAAAGTAGGCATAGCTAATTTCATTTGTGGGGTCGTGTTCGATCCCCCATACAATAGGTTAACCTGAATTGATTTGCCTATATTTCTACGTGTTTAAAAGTAATAAAAAAACAGGTATACTTTGACAAAAAAGATACTACTTATCTATATTACTCGCAAATGATAGCCCAGGACAGCTGTTTCGCATCACTTCCTGCAGACTTTGATTGAAAAATATCACTGAATTTACGGTAATTTTATCCATATTGGATGTTATCAGTGTTCTAAAAATAACTTTTGGAATTCCCCCCTACTATTGGTTGCATACGGAAATCAATTGAATTGACTATTGGTTGTCGCTTCAGATATAACTCGGTGATTGGCACTTGTTATTGTTTTGTCTTCTGCCACTATCTGCTATAACCTACACAGTGAAAAATGCTGGCAGAATCGATTTGGTTTGATCATGGCACAAGGTGAGACATTTTTCCACAATTGTTGTAATTGTAATTGTAGTTTTAACCCTATTCGGCCCAGACACGATATTTGTTAGAAAAATAGACTGGTATGAATAGAAGCATGACAATATTTTGTTTAATGAGTAATGTTATTCATTTGTTAATCACAGTTGGTCTTTGAAAATTCGCTTTTCGTATGAACCTTGTAAAACTAATAACACTCGAATCCTGTGCGTGCTGCTAAACTAAAACCGTTGCAAAATATTTTACGAGATCACGAGCCCAATGAGGAAATATATCTTACTGATGTACCAAGAAGTGGTGAGCCTGGTCCTGGTATCGATTGATCTTCCTGCTGAAGTACCAAATTTGATGAACGGGATGATCCCTTTGATGCTTTTCTTCACAGAGATGTTCTGTTTGTCATAAATGATGAAAAGTCATTAGATGAGGACAAGGATCCCTCTGCACTCGACACAGTGATGACAATAATGATGGTTCCAATTTGCCTTTCTATTGCCTCAATGTCTGCCATATATGGAAGTCCAGGTCAGCAGCAATGGCACACAATCTACACATGCTCCTGTAGACGCAACATACAAAGAGTCTTTAAAGCGGATGATCCACTTCGCAGAGATCGAGAGGACAAACTAGCACCAGTTCGACACGTGGGGAATATAAAGAAAGAAAATCTATATGAATTTATACAGCTGGTACCATTGACGATGGGCTGCTGGAATTTCATGGTAGAGTTGGATTTAAGCATTATATCAAATCAAAACCAAAAACTTTTGCGATAAAGAACTGTGGATATGTGATGCCCAATCATCATTTACTAGAAAAGGAATTGTCTACATTGGAAATGAGACACTTACGGGTAGTAAGTTCACTTAGGTCAGTTTCACGCACCGGATGTCACTTGAATTAATAAAACCATTTATGAACAGTGGTCGAAATGTCACCATGGACATTTTGTTTACCTCCGTTGACCTGGCTACCCAACTGTTGTCTAAATAAAACCACACTTGGTGGTACACTACGCAGTAATCGGCCAGCAATTCCAAAGGCTGCTAACGATGTGACGAATCGAGGGCGAAAATCAACAGCATTTCGCAAATCGGGTGAAATTCTACTTGGTTCATTTTGAGATAAAGGAGCTGGCGCCGTTCTTTTGCTGAGCACCGTTCATGCCAAACATGTCCCTTACAAATCTGGAAAGGCAGAAGGTGTTGAGCATTACAATAGAACTAAAATTGGGGTGGACAACAGGGATCACGTGATACGATATTTTACATCAAAACGACGTTTATATGGTCTTATGGTTTCGTGTTGAATATCATTGATTGATATCATGACATTAAATGCTTTTATCATTTTCAAAGGTGACCATGATACTAGTTGATGGGCGCTCAACTCAGTAGAAGATCTACTCAGGAGAAATTACCTCAGTGCATCCGTGCTGCTTTGGTAGAATAAGGTGGCTACCAGTATGAGTCCATCATCCAAGAGGGGTCGCCACTGTACCCCATGTCCTGTGATATTTTGTGAAAAGTTTTATTGCCATGCTCACCGAAAATACTTTATGCACAGTCTGTCGTGGTGCCATCATCTGGCCCGTCGAGAAGTGCCAACAAACTACCAAAACTCTTTTATCATTTTGTTTTATAAGTTTTGTGTGCTTTCAGTATTATAATACCAGTGCTTCTCTTCATTTCAGGCAAATATTTCTATTTCCCTACGCCAGGGTCGGAAATGATTCCGGGATTGAAACTAACTATATTTTTTAACGACCAAAACTTAGTTAATCAAATCATCATAATGTTTCTATTACTTCAATTACCGATAAATATATCGACATCTAGTTCACATTTCAATAAAGAAATCTTTTTTTAATATGAATAAAACTATGTATGTATAACCGGAAAAACGCGCTCTATTGATTTATCAAATAATGACTTTATATTAATATTTTAACCAATTAGCGTAAATAGCGTAAATGCATACATAATTCCTGGCTTAGGTATGAATATGTTTCATTATTTTGAAATTTGACTAGATTTACATATCGCAAACCAAAATGGAGCAACATTTATTCAATAATGTAAATATATAAAAAAACACAAATATTTAATGTTAATTATGAAAGACCAAAAGTAAAGAATTTTATACTCAGTCATTACGTGTTGGCTCTGGAAAGGGCTATTGTCAGTTCACAATTTTTGCTTGTACTTTGTATTTTGGGGGGTGTCCATAAAGTGACGCAAGTGAGAAAATAAGAAATAAATTAAAAATGATTTACAAAGCATATTATTCAAAATATAAAGTTCACTTTTGTACAATGCATACATGCACCTTGAACCATAGCAACTTTATCACCATCGGCTTCTAAAGATGGTCTGCCTGAACGTTCTTCATTATCAACAGAGCCTGTACGTTGAAACTTGTCTATTAAGCGTTTGGTTGTGGAATCAGCAGGAGCATTTAGTTTGTGATTATTTAGGGCTTGTTTAGCCGCAGCATAGCCACCACTTGTAAAGGCATTCTCTGCTAAACAAGCACCTTTTTATCGATGTGTATAATACAGACCATAGAGTAATCCTTACTCATATGATACAGACATCGTTGTCATTGATTTATTTAAAAAGCACAGACATCGTTTTCTAAATTTTTCCCATAGATTTTTAAATTGATAAGTTCATTGTTGATTTCAATGAATGTCAACGGACCAGGTTGAGCCCATCTGAAGAAGAGCATTGGGTGTAGTTGTAATTTATTTCACGACGTGTTTTCTCACTTGCGTTACTTTATGCAGTTACTACCGACGGGGGAGAAACAACCTTCTCCGCCTCTACCTTCAACACATGTTGAGTACAAAATGAAAGAAACAGAAATTGTCATCTTCTTAAAATTATATGAACAGTTAACAATATTAGGTTTCTTTGAAAATATACTTCATCCATTATGTAAGAGATTGATTTTAGTTGATTGTTTTATGCGTTTTGTATACTTCATATTTCTGTAGACTACTTTTCCTCTAATTAATTAGGGAACAGATCTCCGAAAGCTTGTACTTTAATAAATATTTTATTATTTTTCAATCTAGCTATGCGAATGGTAAACAAGGCAAACTTATTAAAAGAATTATATATTAAAAACAATGGAAGCGTCCTCTGGAATGAGCAATACACATCCATTCAGTCACTAGTGCAATCAGTTTCGCATTTCTATTCATCAAAGTATTTCAAATCTATTGAATTTATTCTCATATACCTAAGACACAGAGTCTGGCATATAGCGCGTTGTACCTACGCAAACGATACAGATTGATTTAATTTTTAAGAATCAAGCTGAAAAATTATTTGAACATCAGATGACAAGCAGACAGTTCGGTATAGGTACTTACATTAGTATAGGTATCTAAACAAGAAAATAAAATTAAAATGTTGACCATCTTTTTAAAACCATACAAAGGACTAAGTTACATTAAATTCAGTTTAAAATGTTATCACTATAAAGTTTAACATTACGATCATAGAGTAACAATACACAGAGTACCCACTCGGTGTTTATTTTATAAATTTGCGTATAGTATCGCTTAAAAGTAGTATATAATTTTAATTACAAAAAAATCAAAAAGTTTGTAAATTTGTTTCTTTTGTTACCATTTCCTATATTTTAGAAGCTACAAATTCAAAAAATATTTATGTAGATAGATTTTGAAATTGTTATCTGTTGAAAAACTTCTGCTTTCATTTGATTCTAATTGTATAAATCATAGATTTATGATGTGTTTAGTTATTTATTTTGTGCATTTAGTAACCATAAATTTTATCTAATTTGTTTTCAGTTTTAAGTAATTATTTTTTACTGAAAAAAACAATCGTGTTCTTTTATATCATATTTTATACAGTTTTATATGAAATATTTAGTTTTCAAAGGTATAAAATTCAAATAGTTATGTATATTCTAAAAATACATTTAATTTGTGCATACTACTTTTTCTTAGGTATCGCATAAAAGTAGTACCTAACCCGAAGGATATGAAGACAAAATTTTAGCGAGAAAATAATTATAGATTTGAATTCTGCATATCAATATTAGTCAGTAGTTGTGAAATCACCGGTGCATAGATTCAAAATGTTTGAGTGGATACTCTATGTCGGTATATTTACTCTATGGTCTGTGCCTACATATTGTAATTGTGTCGCTTGAAAATGTGTAATTCCTAGTTAGCATTTCAGTTTTTATTCTGAAGAGTATTTCAAATTACTTACTTCACCCAATTTTATAGAAAGGTAACAGAATTAATGTTTTAATTAAAAAGAATCCAATTTTTTCTCGTCTTACACATTTTGATTACATACAGACTATAAGGAACTTCTTGAGGGCTATAACGTTATTTGCAAAGCATGGCTGGAAAAAGCTGCTTGAATTCATCACAAATTGATACTACTGATTTCTGTTGATGTTACAAATAGCCTTATAATTTTTCCCCGGTTTTTTTCTCATTTCTTTTGATATTAAATAATTTAGCTCTGCTGTATTCAGTTCCAGGTTCATCGACTACACTGCAAAAAAATACGTAAAAAAACGTCTGATGAGACGTGAAACAAATTGCCGGCTCATGAGACGGTTTTTTTACGTCTGATCAGACGTAAAAAATGTCTCATGAGACGTGAAACAAAATGACGGCTCATGAGACGTTTTTTACGTACTTTGTTTTTTGCAGTGTAGTTACTAATAATAAATTCTCCGAAACTTCGTCCAGACCAGGATTTATTGACAACACCGATATTAAGAGGACATTTTGATAGTCGTCTAACCCAATATTGCACAAGACAGGAGTGCATTTCATTGTTCTGGGCATTAGACGAATTATATAACAACTGATTTTATTTAAATAGTACAATAGAAAATCAGAAAATCGATGTTTCCCGGTGACAAGGTAGAGAGCATCAGCTTATCCAAGGCAATAAATGAAGTTGACTGCCTAATTTTTTGGTATCGCTGCATGTCTATCTGTGCGCCTGGCCCCTTGATGCAAAAAAAATGGTGTGAATAAACCCGGCGATTGTTGCTTTGCTTTGATTCGGCGACAAATGCCCGCACCTTGACTGATTTTGTTTGATTTTTGTTGCATGTTCTGGCCAACTAGATTGGGCTGTGATTGATTATTGTGTGTATTTTATCTCTGACGCTGCTTGGACTGTCCATCGTGGGGCATCGTGCTGCTGTTCCTGTTTGCATTTGATCAGCGAACTATGTGGCTGTTAAATGTCATTGTGCAAACAACGCGCAGCCATTATACTTGTTGTCGTAGACGTGGCTGGTGACTCCTTGTGTGGTAGTTTCACATCTCTCTAAGTAAATTGATTGAAATTCAATTTCACTGTGCTGGGTAATTGCCCCAATCTGTTGAACAGATTTGCGATCCAACATAATTGCTCTTCTCATCTCTGCGTGCGTGGTGATGTTTATCCAGATTTCACAGTTCCCACACGCTAAATTGTTTTCACATTTTATATTTTTCCTTTTTCTGACCTAAACTCGGTGTCTGGATGACCATTAGTGGTCCATGAGGAGGCTCACGCGGGCCAATTAATTGGTGGTGTGGTCCTCAAAAGTCGGGATGTGAAAATGAATAAATAATAGGATTAGGTGGTAGGGGCGAAACGTTTGACAAGCACATTTTCACATGCCAACAACCCATCTTTGCCAAATCAGTAGGAAAAACAAAAGAAACTTTATTTCAAATTCTTAAGGATTCGTGACCATATTCTTGGATCAATTCATTTCTTACGAGGACCATTAATAAGTTCTATGAAGTCATTGTGTGGCATAGACATTCCATATATTTTTATTAATCTTGGAAAGATCTAAATAAAGCAAAAAGAAAAAGAATACTAAATAAAAATGTCTTAGCCCAAAGACTGTGTAGAGGATGTCACCAGCGATGAATAGACGCTGCCTCCCACTGTGATCGCCATTAAAAAGTAGTACATATTTGTGAAATAGCGTATGATTTGCGGATCACAGCGGATACTGTGATGACATCATTATTCGATGTTAACCGAAGCAACAACGTTTGATTGAGATTTTGACATTTAAATGTCTTCGCTGCGCTTAAACTGATTGACTTAAAATGCTCACTATTATCATAAGTTTTTTTTTACACTTAATAAAAATGTATTTCCACACAATATAGGAACTTATTAAATGGCCCTCGTATTATTATTATTCTGTTTGGCAATAGATTCAAAAGTCGACGATGGCTTGATCTGAATTTGTTTCTCAAGGAGAAAACAAGTAGCCTTTGTTTTTTTGCTGAGTTAAAAAAAATAACCCAAGATTTGAGAGAACTTTAGTGTTCACCAAGTATATTGATAATTCATAGATGAGTAGACCGATATTGCCTATAGGTGTGTGTAGTGGAGGCATTGTTGATTCGTCTAAATGATAATTATTTATTCAAATTAGCTATTTTTATTATACAAAACTGAAATAGCGGAAAACTTACAGAACCGTATCATATTAGATAAAAACTGAAGTCTATAGATTTTTAGCATGATAATATGGTAACTATTTTATTAACTTCATCGTTTTTATGAAACTATTTTTGAATAAATCTAACAAACCTATTTAAGTAGAATATTACTAAATTAGACTTTCTGAATTTTATTTTTATCTATTATTATAATTTATTTAATAGTTAATGTTTTATTTCTCCATTATATTGAACTTTCTACTCTATTATTGATGTTTTATATCATTTACTTGTTTATTTACCGTGCCTCTTTGTTTTTCTCTCAATTTTCAGTTATTCTTTCTTTGAAGCAAAGAGCAGGTTAATAAATACTCAGCCATTTGTATATTTTGGTAGTTGTTGCAACCCCTGCTACCCCCCCCTCCATATAGTTAACAGCCCCTCTCGAGCATAATTTGAAGGACCATTTGATTGATTAATTTATTAATTAACAAGAAATCATCAGTTTTCTCTCTCTCTCTCTCTTTCTAAATCTCTTGCTGCTTAACCATAGATATATTTAACAACTTTGCACACAAATGGCTATTCTTATAATATAACTGGTTGGTTTAAATTGTGTATTTATGCTACAAGTCTCAATATTAAATAAATAACTGTTGAATGCTCCCTATTATTATAAGCAAATAATCGCAATCTAAGAATTTCGATGACTGACAATTTTGCTATCTCATGTCATTTGTTTGTCGATCTGATTTCTGATCCCCAGTTCTATTTTGTGAAAGATATTCTATTTATCCATACATACTTAGCCGTAGCCAGTTTAAATGATTTTGTGCACTAGTTAATCTTGATTGGGAGATATACAATTGCTTTAAACGTAGAATTTAGCCATACTGGTTCCTGTCGAAACTACCGCAATGCATTTTGTGACTGGATCAAATTGACAAAGCTATTTATTCCTCGTGCTACATCATTGACACAGTTCATTGTTTGTTTGTTTTTCAAAATGTAAAGTAACAATTCGTTTGTTTTCTTTTGTGTGTGTTAAGCAATCGTTTTTTGTTTGTTTCAAACTAGATAGGTTTCTGAAAATGTTGTTAAAATATACACAGAGATTGATGGGAAACGTGGATATTATGTAGCCGATGAATGCATTATTCCTCTTAAATGAAATTGTTTAATGGAAATTTTAATTTGCCTAAATACAGTCCAAATTAACCTTTTTTAGTCACTCGAAAAATGCTCTACAGATCATTTGTTACAGAGTTGAGTATCCATTTTCTATGGATATAAAAACCAAAGAAATCGAACGTTATTCTAAATTGATTTAAAGCTATTGTATTACATATTAGTCAGTCGTACATTATATTTATAGCAATATTGTGCAATTTAGATTTCTAATCAGTGTACTACTGCTCAACTTTCCGCACAAGTGCACCCAAATATATGTGTCAAGTTTTGAAACATGCTAGGTGTACTTTTCATGTTAGTTTATTGAAACACAATGTCTCTTGAAGCTGAGCTACTGAAAGTACTTTAAGATATAATTTTTTCAAATAAATTAATGTTTTTGTTTGGTCTCAAATTACATACTGAATTCTGAATTATTAAATCGAGAGAACCACTTTGGGTGATGCGTACAACAAATTGATGAATTAAAATTGTGTACTTTCGAAGAAATTTGCTCAATTTAAAAAGCAGATTTAAAGCGAGCTCTTGTTTTACGTATAATTCTGTCTAACACTGATTCTCTTTCAACTTAGTTAGCTTCTTTCTGTTTTCTACTAATGTCTTCTGGTCATCTGGAGGCCTATATTCTCTAATACAAACTTCTTATTAACATTGCTTGGATGTGCTGGCTACTTCTACCGGGCATACTGCTGAATGACCTTGAACAAGGTAAACACTGAGAAGGTCGTCTGCACAGGAGATGTCCCCCCCCCCCTTAGAAACTTCTAGTACGGGCGGTAGCTACCTTCAGGTGCCACGTACAACGTCTCAAGGGCAGATCCACATAAATGACAGAAACTGGACGTCTGC
>JAUYWI010106716.1:0-11159 GCA_034780595.1 Parotoplana pacifica
GAATTCAAACCAAACACCTATAGAGAATTGAAGGACAGGGCAGCAAACCGAGAAGAATGGAGAAAGTGGATGCCATAGAATTGAACCTACCTAATAACTAATTCGGCAGAACACACGATAGATAGATAAGGATACATATTATTACTAAATATATTATTAATAATTCTTATATAAATTTAGTGTAAATTTTAATTTAGCTACTTACACTTCAAAACTCATCAATTTAGATTCTGCCCATTTTGATATTGGTGTCAACTCTGAATCTAATTATCCAGATTCTAAGACTAATATTAATTCTAAATTTATCAAATCTTTTCATAATACTATTCCATATAATTCCGATGCTAGCAATTATGTTAATGTTGTTCATTCTGCTACATTTAATAATTCCTTTTGTCACAACTCTCCAAAAGGTTCACATAATTTAGGTAATACTTGTTATTTAAATAGTTTAATCCAATATTCAACTTTCTTAATATTAATGGTTATATAAATCCAATAATAAATTTATTTCTCTTCTTACCAATATTAATAATAGTTCATATAGTTACACCAGGTTAAGTTGTAAAGTTTTATCAAGGATGTTATTAGTTTATTAAAATCTTAAGATGATTTCTTTGATACTACAGATCGACAAGATGTTCATGAAGCTTTCCTTAAAATGATTAGTAATAACAATATTGATTTTATTAATTTTTATAGTCTTTCTGAAACTACATACATTTGCTCCAATTGTTATTTCTTTTTGGCTATAGTGATGAACATTTTAATTACATCATCAAACAAATTCATGATATTGACAGTAATCCATTTTATCACCAAACTATAATGATAGATTTTGTAATAATTGTCAAATAGTTACACCACATTCTATCATTTATTTATCAATTTCACTGAATATTAACTATTTTAATCAACAGATTTAGTATACTAGTTCTGGTAGACTTACAAAATCTGAAGTAATGTAGTTGTTCCTAATAACATTTGGGACATCCAATAATTATTTTCATCCCCATCTAAAACTCTTCAGAAAAGATACAAACAGTTTATTTGTACATTAATAAAATTAACAAGCATTGAAATTTAGAACTTAAAATTACAATTATTCACCACCGTTTCTAATGATCAATTGCAGGTCCTCAATGAGCTTGTTATATTAGTGATTCAGTTGATCTTCTGTGAATGATCTCATTAGTTTCTGAACATATTCTTTCATTTCATGGCTACTTCTAAATCGGATATTCTTACAGCTACTTGTCAGCATTGAAAAAATATATATCGATTACACAAATTCATATCTGGACTGTATGCTGGTTGGGGTAGAATGGTGATACCCATTTGTTGCCAGAATTCCGTTGTCTGTCTGGCTGCATGAGGGCGAGCATTGTCATGCATGATTAATGCTTCTCTGGCAACAAGAGGATGACTTCTGCGACCGTTGTACAAGACTTGGCTTGCAAACTCACACTATCGTTAGCTATTAATGAATTCGCCTTCCTCCAGAACAGCAACACTGTGTTTCGTATCAAAAGAAATAGCCACCATTGTCATTGTCTTTTTGTTACTCATTGACCTTTTTGTTACTGTTGGTTGATCTCCATCAGGTAACACTCAACCTCTGTTACAGTACCTGGTACTTATTCCCTGTGATACACCCACTTCTTGTCAGTTACAATCAATCTGTGTTTGATATCGTGCATCCTAAGACTCTGTTCTACTTCTGTGCCACTGTGAGCTCATGTGGTACCCACTATGAAAACACTGATCAAAACTGCAGGTCTTTGGTTAATATTCTGTACATTGTAAAATGGGGAATTCATTCATTTCTTCTATTTCTTGACACGTCATGTGGCAGTTTTCTTCAATAATTTCTCGCACTTCATTCACCCTTTCGTCGGTTCGGCTGAATTTGGGTCTGCTCGCACCTTCCCTGTTATCATCAACTTGAATATTTTCATCAAAACCTTCCTTGCACCAGTTCTGAATGGTTCGTAGTGTTGGGATCTTCTGGATCTCTTCTAGCCATGCATTCTTCAATTTCTTTCAACTTTCATTTGCATTACTCCCATTTCTCCTCTCAGTTTCTGTATAAAATTTGAGATATTCTTGTATTTCATTATAACAAGTTAATAACAACGATCGATAGCAGTATTGATATATTTTATATTTTTATATTACAAAAAAATGTCTATGACCATAGATTTTATTCATGAATATAATTGGCATTACACATAGAAGTAAAATAGCTTGAAACTGGCTTTATATTGCTGTTCATAGATTTTTTTAGATGGGAATGAAATTAAATTATGGGATGACCTAAGTATTTCTTATAATAACCACAATTATGATATTTTTGGTATTATTTGTCATATTGGTTCTTCAATCAACCGTGGTCATTACATTTCTTATAAAAGGAATATGCTTAGTTGGTATAAATGTAATGATTCCACCATCTCAACAGTTGATTTTGATCTGCCTTTTAATTCAACAAGTGCTTATTTAGCCGTTTACAATTTAAATAAGAACTAGATTATGGGAAGAGTGACGGTTGTGTACACATAAAACTGGTTAAAATTCACCCCTGAGGGTTCTAAGTTCCCCACCATATTTCTTGTTATTGTTTTGCATTTTAACAACTTTACATTTTTATTTCTGACCGGACTGTTTCATGGATTTGGATTTTTGGATTTCGGATAAACTAGATAGTACTTTAAATCGCTAAGCTTGACTGACCATCTATCATGTTTCAGCTTTGGTGTAGAACAAGATGCATATGATTACATAGTTTTGATTAGATTTTGAAAAGATGCTGTTTTTATATTGAAGCCATATATTTTTACACATCTTTTGGTTGGATTATATTCATTATTATGATGTTAGTACTGTCGAAGGCTTGACAGATTTTATTCATTATTTTTTAATTTTGTATGTTTGCTGCCGCAAAGATTTCATTCTTTATACTGTATACCTGTTTAAAAAAAATAAACGCTAATCTACCAGTCAATATATCCAATAAAGAAAAATGTATAACATAAATAGAAACTCACAACAATGGTAGTTGTTGGTGCCGAATCATCTTCTTCTCCCATTTCTAGCAGCGTGTATTTCCCTTTACAAGGAGAAAAATTAGCGCGATTGGACCAACAATTAGAAGTTTTATCTCGAAACTTTTTCTCAAAAGATTTAATGGCATCAGTCACGTTTTGAAATGAATTTAAAGCATTTGCACCCGTTTCACCCTGAAAGTAGAAAATATTAAACGATACTGTCTCTTTATAAAAATACAACTGTAAGCAGAATTTTCTGTATAGTTCCATTAAAAAAAGTTTTATTTTTTTAATAAACAAATTTTATCTTTCGGGGTATGAAACAGAATTAATAGGTTCACAATATAATTTATCAATGTTAGTGCCTATATTTTTCATCTGAATGTGCCGATCCAGAGAGATTTTCTGTCCAGATCTTAGTTCTTTTCGTTCTCAATACCTTGGCTTTTTATAACCCTCCATTCATGTAGGTAGATAACATTCTCCAAAAATCTCCCTTAAAAAATCAAACTTGAGAGGTATTGAAAGCGCCAATGTCGAAAGAAAAAATTACTACATTAGAATAAATATGATAAATAAATATACAACAATAACCATCAAATTGTATTTTCTAATCTTATAATAAAATCATGAAGATATCTTATTAACTTTTAGTCAAATTATTAAGACCACAAATTAATAAACTCATCTAAAAACGGGGTTTTATTAGAAAATTGCACATACTAAAGACAACAGATTTAATCATAGCATTTATTTTTGCTCCTTTAAGATATCAAAAATTTAAAAAATAATGTTAGGTACCTACGTACTTTAATTAAATGATACAAAAACATTTTACAGTCTATGAAGAAGTGATTTCAAAGTACAAAACAAATAGGTTAGCCGCAAATACTTACAACACGACCCCATCTATTCCAAGCATAGTACATATTGCCATGTTTAAGTACTTGAATCACATAATATTTATTGTTGTTTTGGCCAATGTTTGTCTGATTGAGCATGCAGTCATAATCCAAGTGTACCTTTGAGATTTAAAAAAGTAAAATGTATCTAAAAATCTGAAATTAATTATTGACATACTATGATAAGAATTTTAATCGACTAGATGGGTAGTTTAATCGCAAAGTTGAGGTCTTTTCACTCTTTAAGGTAGTTTTCTTTAAAAAAGTAATCAGTAAATTTCTATTGTAAAAATGTATAGTAATGTATTGTAAAAATAAATAGTCTTAAAAAAAATTAATTGACATTTTTATAAATATTTGCAAACATATCATTATTTATTTTAAAAAAAAGTAATGAAGATAATTCCTTTAAATTACTTAGGTCATCCCATAGTTATTTTCACCCCCATCTAAAAAAAAATCTTAAGGAAAGATACAAGCAGTTTATTTATACATTAATAAAATTAATAAGCATTGACATTTAATTTACAGCTTAAAATTACAAGTAATCACCACCGTTTCTAATGATTAATTCCATGTCCTCAATGAGCTTGTTATATTGGTGATTCAGTTGATCTTCTGTAAATGATCAAATTTGTTTCTGAACACATTCTTTCATTTCATGGCTACTTCTAACTCGGATATTCTGAAGGCTGCTTCCCAACACTGAAAATATATATCGATTACACAAATTCATATCTGGACTGTATGCTGGTTGGGGTAGAATGGTGATGCCCTTTTGTTCCAAGAGTTCCGTTGTCCGTCTGGCTACATGAGGGCGAGCATTGTCATGCATGATTAATGCTTCTCTGGCAACAAGAGGATGACTTCTTCTGCGACATTTGTACAAGACTTGGCTATAAATGGATTCGCCTTCCTCCAGAACAGCACAACAACATTGTGTTTCGTATAAAAAAATAGCCACCATGATCATTGTCATTTTGTCACTCATTGACCTTTTCGTTACTTGAATATTCTCATCAAAACTTTCCTTGCACCAGTTATGAATGGTTCGTAGTGTTGAGATCTTCTTGGTCTCTTTTGGCCATGCATTCTTTAATTTCTTATAAATTTCATTTGCATTACTCCCGTTTCTCCTCTCAGTTTCTGTATAAAATTGCATTCCATTATAACAGGTTAATAACAACAATGTATAACAGTATTGATTTATTCATGAACAATTGACATTACATAGAAGTAAAATCGCTTGAAACTGGCTTCATATTGTTATTCATGATTTTTTTAGATGGGGGTGAAAATAATTATGGGATGACCTAAGTAGTATGTATAAAAATTATCCTGTTTTTGCCAATAGCACTGAAGTTCCAACAACTGCTAAAATTTCCCCTATTTTTAAGAATGAGTGACAACATTAATATGAACAATTTTGGTTCATTAATAAATTAACATAAACAATATTTTATTTAAAATTCTATTTTGTAGACATGCCTCGGTTTATTGGTCCGATTAGTCTGAAATTTGGAAAGTACCTAGGAAAGATTCATCGCCAGAAATTTAAATTTGAAAAGAAATAATATGGGGTGCCAATAACAAACATCAGGTTCAAAACTAAAAGTTTGTCCTATTAACTTTAAATTTGGTGTGTAAGGTGTAATAGGAACTCAGCAATGCAAATCCAGATATAATTTTTTGAAAAATTATTGATTATTTCTGGCCAAAATGTTAACTCTTCGTTGATATGCCTATTTATTATATGCGTCTCCGAACCCCCCCCCCCCCTAATCTATCATACTTCCCATGGATAGATTGAGCTAAAATATGATACCAATTATATGTTTTAGGGTAAACGATTTTTTTTTAGAATGGACGGTTTCGATCCTTTGAGCCGGTTCAAACCAAGTTTACGTGACCTATGACCTCGAAATTAGAAACTATTAGTTCAAATCAATGTTCCAAATTTCAAAGCAATTAATTCAGTGGTTTCACAGATATGAAAAAATGGTCTTTAAAACACAGCCACTTAGTGGCCCACAAAACTCAGAGTCGACAATCCGGTGAAGTTATTTAGGGCAAAAAGAAATCGAAAATACATGCATTACTACTCCTTATTTTCTAGTTTTTTAAGTGATTCAGGGGAAAAAATGATTTGTGTTTTTAATATATTTATATGGTGAATTACTTAATTCTTAGATGGATCTACATCGAATTTCAAGTTAATATATGGCACTTACTTAGATCGTCGCCCTGTTGATTGTCAATGAATCCAAAGTTCAACCTAATAAATTTACAGGTGTAACAGCGAGGGATTATTAAGATAGTTATTTAGTTCTATAATTTAGACCATTGGCCAATGACGTCATCAGATCCAAAAATTAAAGTTTGTCCAATTGTTTTCAAATTTAAGAAATCAGCAACACAATTTCGTAAATGTTTTGAAAAAATGATTGATTAGGGACTTTTTCGGTAAAAAAAGATATTTTTGGTTAAAATTACTTAAATACATAGCTCTAAAATCCAACTGATTTTTTTTATTTTGCTCAAATTTGAAAGTCAGAATTATGAATCCATTAGTAATTGGATACCTCACTTTTATGGTTAATGGTCTATAAGGCCCAACATACTGGGGCAGGTCCATAAAATAAAAATTTAATAAAAGCAAATTAGTTTCTAGGTCACTTTTAGTGGTCTTGGAATGATTTCATCCGCTAAAATTGAATTTGAAAAAAAAATCAATTTTTAATGTTTTGTCGGCTGTGCGCAATCCCAAAATCAGTGGAACTCAAATGGGGACTTTGACTAAAGCTATGAAATTTTACAATGATACACTAATAAAAAAGCAGAAAATTTGAAGGCATTCCAATGAATTTTTCACATTTTATCAGCAATATAGGACCAATTCATAACTTTTTTGGATCAATATTTTTTATCAACTATTTCAGGAAAGTTTCAAAGCGATTTTAATATACTTCGATTGTCAATTGGGTGTCAAAATTTAGTCCGACTCATAAAAGTTCAAAGCCCACAATGTATGTTAAACTATTGATGGATTTGCAACATATCTGCCAAACATTAATCAATTTAGTAATTGTTAACTCCACAATTAACTTAAAAAAACCTATTTTGCAAAACTAGATCAAACTTCGATTTTTAAGAGAGCTGCTATGTGACTTAAGGAGGACCAGAACAAAATAATTTTTATGCCCAAAGATCCCCATGAAAATTTAGTGTGGTGAGTCCAAAGTTCAGCCAAATCGGTTGAACCGCTTTTGAGTTACTTCAAAAAATATTTCGGGGCGAGTACTTTACACTCTCTCGGCCAACGGAAGGTTAATATTGTTTTTTTGGAATCACTATTTTTATATTAACCCTTCATTGATATCCCTATTGTTTTAAATGCACCTCATAAAGGCCTATCGATTAAAGTCTAATGATAAAGGTCTAACGATTAAAGTCTACTGATAAAGGTCTAACGATTAAAAATAAAAATCGACAGAGGGCCAATCTAGGTCAAATGCTGTCAAAGAGGACCAAGAACTAAAGTTCGTTACTAACTTCAAATTTGCAATGTAAGTCCAGTAGACATTAATGCAAATCCATAACGATTATCGTTTTTTGGCTAGAATCACTTAAATGGCATTAAAATCTAAACCAAACATCCTATCATGCTTAAATTTCACATTTAAAATTAGGAAAGAGTTAGAAATAATGTATTAGAAAATAGAATGGTTCACATTTATCGTTGATGGACTATTAGGTCCACTATAACAGGACAGGTCCATAAAAATGGATTTTGTCAAAATTGTATCTATCATAATTAAATGGCTCTAAATGGTTTATTATGACATTTTAGTCGTTTTGAACTAAATACAGGCTGAGTCATAATTATTTGGACTGAAAATAAATCCACATAGGTATGCAATTTGTCGATAAGTACACACGCACTGCATGGAATCAAATAATCGCTAATTTTCATTGGCTGATTCATGCACTCCACTAGATATAAAATTTTTAGTTAGTGATTGTGTATTCTTATCACTCACATCACTAAATTTATCATGGATTATAAATTACATGAAAAGTTACATTTAAAGCGTTGATTATTTTTGGTTTCGTTTATGAAAAAGCAAAGAAAGATTCCAAGTAAAATTTCACAAGGAACCACCTTCAAAGTCGACTGTTTATTATTGGCAAGATTAATTACTGCAAACAGAAACAGATTCGTTAGCAATGGACAGGTTGCATACTGGCCGTCCAATTTCAGTGTCTGGCATTGAATGGATTTCTCTGATGAATTATGTTGGTATAAACGTTTGTTACTCAAAACATTTGTGTACATATATCATTAGAATAATTTCTTGTTATATATATATTTAAAATATATTTTAATAGATTCATTTTCAGTCCAAAGAATTATGACTCACCCTGTATAATTGAGTTTCAGAAAAATTGATTTTTAATGCTTGACCAGGTCTGGCCCCAAAATGCCAACGAAGCATCCTAGTTTGCTAAAACCAGAGATTTATAATCTAGAAGACATTTAAAACATGGTAAAATTTTGATAGTCTTCACAATTATGTTTTCTGAAATATGAAGACTACCATTACAGTGCCGGTCCAGTGAAATGAAATTTTTAATAGAATGTATTTTATTACAAGAAAATAACGCAAAATAGTATCCAATAGCTTAAAATGTGTTTCTAGGTCATTATAGTGGTTTTTGGTTGAATATGTTCACTAAAATAGAAGCTGTGAAAAATCCACTTTCAGTGCATTGGCTAGGCCTGGGTATCAAAATCACTGGACCTCAATTTTACATTTTGGACAAAGCTATGATATTTCGACTTAGTATCAGAAATGCCCAATTTTAAGGCATTTAAATTGACAGTACATATTTTATCATAAAATAAAAATGCAGTACTATTTCAGCAAACTCCATCCACGGGAAGTTAATATTCTGGCGGGATGTACATATAATGAAATTGACCTATGTTTACACATTAATTGATGCCGATCATACACAGTGTATTTTCTAACGATTTATTTTCTTTTGTTAACAAAATTATTAGAATGTCCAGCAGTTCTTGAAACTTATTTTCTCTCTCGTATTGCTTCATTTCCTGTTAGTTTAACAGCATAATGAGGTTAAACACAAGTAGTAAATTAAGTAAGTATTCTGGGAATTATGACACAGTCTTATTGATGATTGCAATTTATATCAAAATAACATACCACATTTCTCCTAAAAATAAAATAAAATTACCTTGTTTAGCTTATTTGTTCCAGAAATAAATACTTTTTCAATCAGCCTATGACTTATTTCCTTCCGTAATTGTGTTAAATAACTTTTCATTAATTCAACGTCTTCTTTGGTTTTTGGCATGGTATAGTGTGGTTTTAAATCCCGTGGGAAATGATGATCATTTGGCAAAGCAAATGGCATAGTAGCAAAATCTTGTAATTCTTTGTAGGCCTCTTCTTTAGTAAAACACTAAAATATATCAAATTAAAAAGTAATTACAATGCTAATTAACTTATCCCTGATTACACTTTTATGCTCTTTCTAAAACGCTGTGTATTATGACTTTCCAAATTACTATCTACAACCAATGAAGATTCTAAATAAGCTCTAAACAATGGTTAACCTTTAGCAAATTTCACATTTTTATATACCTGGTAGACTTCGTGTAGGTAGTACAACCCCCTAAACTAATTATCCCGCCTTTGACAAGCTTAGACCAGTTGACTTATCAGTTTTAAGAAATGAAATAATTTTAAACCACTAGAAATGACCTACATACTAAAAACAACACATTTAAACCATTTAGAGCCATTTAATTGTGATAAATTTGACATAATCTGGTGGCCCGCATAGACCAGCAACCATAAAAGTGAGGCATCCAATTTTCTAATAACATCCAAATTCTAAATCTCAAATTTGATCAAGATAGAATCTTTCATTTGTATTTTAGGTAAAAAATATCAATTATTTGGCAAAAAAATAATATTAATATTTTTTCAAAACATATATATTGATCAGTAGGTATTACTGCTTTGTTAATAGATGTAGATACCAAATTTGAAGTATATATATATAACTTTCCAAATGCCATAAAATTAAATCTGAAAAGTACACACCATTCCTTAATTTTTGTTTTTAGAAATCCATAATTCATTTTCAAGAAAATTGAACCAATTTATCCAAATGTGAAAATACTTAAATAGCTTAAACCAACCCAATTTAATTGGTTGTTTTAGTGCTAGCACAGTTAATTAGATCAATGTTTTAAAAAAAATGCTATATGTATTTTATATAGAAAATTTCATTAAAATTTGAACAGATGGCTGGCATATTTATCAAAAATGATTCATAATCATAATTTAAAAAATTGTTAATCAGTATTGATTTTTTAAATTTAACAAGTTTTTGGCGATGAATATTTCCAAGGTGTCAAATTTCACCCCAAGGGATTAAAAAACTCTACTGCAATCAATATATATTGGCAAAAATAAAAATGTTTGCTCTCAGATTTTACCATATGGACAAAAGTTAATAACTTTACAAAAATTCATAAAAACTAAGACAAATGTACAAAAAATATTCCCTTCAGTTTTATCACTATTTCATTAAAAACCATTGTCTTTTGTAAAAAGTACAATGATACCAATTTCATTACAAATGATTGAAGTGTTTTTCATACAGTTTACATTAATTTTCAAGGAATGTTACCTGGTGACCCTGAATAATTAGTGTAAAGACCAGAAGCCAATTAGGGTATAAACATAAAATTAAGTTGCAAAGGTCTGATGGGTCTATTGTGTAGTACCAGCTAAACAAATCCAATAGTAAACATCTAAATATTCAGTAAAAGAACCCCCTAGACATATTTTTGAAATAATAAATAAATGGTTCAACCGATTTGTATGAAATTTGGATTCACTACACACATTTTTGTGGATCTTTTGGTGTCACGTTTTTCATTTGATACCCCTGAGATCACATGACTGTCCCTGAAAAATCAAAGTTTGAAATGGTTATCATTGAAAGCAAACTCTGATCAGAGAGTAGCTTCTCTCACAGCATCATGAAACTGCTTCCTATTTGTTGCTGTTCTTTTCGCTTGGGTCAAAAGCTTCAATGACTGTATTCTCCCATTTGTGTCATGGCATTCCTCTTCTTCTTTTACCTGGGATGAAAGTTTCTAAAGTTTGAA
>JAUYWI010106727.1:0-11159 GCA_034780595.1 Parotoplana pacifica
TGATGAACTTTAATAAATACAAGAATAAATAATAACATATTTGATGCTTGTTACGGTTAATTTTTGCCAGCCCTGTAGTTGTCCCTTGTTCCTGATGTCTATGGATGACCTATTTCTTTGTATTTGTTTAGCCCGGCCACTACAAGACCACGCATCTGGTATGGGACCCGTGTGTTGTCAAGATTGGCGGATTCTCGATGGGCCTCACCGCCACCGATGTGCTGATGCATCTCTGTGCCGAGGAGATCAGTGCCGGGTAAGACTGCAGGCCTCGGGGTCTTGGTTTTGTGTCCCGAGTGGGGCGAGGATGGAGACAACATTGCATTTGGTGACTTGGCGACCTAAAATTGGAATGTTGTGTTTTCGTGGAGGATGCCACCCCTCCGGGCCCTATGTTGGTGATTCTTGTTCTGTTAGATGCTCCGTGTAGTTGAATTTGGTGGGATTGCCGCAGTTGGAATCCCGTACAATGATGAGAGTGGCCTTTTTGGCGGTTTTACGTCCTCCATCTTTGTTCTTGGATTAAATTTATGTTTAAAAAGTTAGCTCAGTATGAAGGGTTTCCTACAAACAGTGTTTTACTTATGTTAGGAAGCATTATGTAAGTGAAAATAGCTAAAATATTTTAAAAATTAAAGTTGGTAAATTCATGGTTTCTTTGGTTGGAACATTAGCTATGTTTTCTCAATAGAACAGCGGTTGACTGTGGATGAAAAATTGGAGTGGGAATACTTCGGTAATCTATGGACTGGTGTGTTGCCGTGAAACCAAAACCGTTTGATTTTATACGCGGGACAGATTTGGATGTTGTGTTTAAAAGTAATAATAAAAAAACAGGAATACTTTGATAAAAATATACTACTTATCTATATTACTCGCAAGTGATAGCCCAGGACAGTTGTTTCGGCCTTGTTGGGCCTCATCAGCCTGAGCAATATAAAATGTTCGTATATTTCATATCAAACATAAAAGAGAGGAACATTTGCAAAAGTTTAACAAGAAGAGAGAAAATAGAAGATATCCAGAAGAAGGAAAGGCTGTTTTCTTATTAAAGGGCTCAGCACATGTTTTGTGTAACTGTTGTTCAGTAATCAATCACTCACGCACATTGCCAACATCAATGAAGAGTTTGGATCTGGTTTGGTGTAATGGTCTAGTAAATTGACATCCGGAAAATATATGGGGTTGGGGTACTTTGGGTAGGTCATCACCATATCTTCCAGAAAGTTGGTAACATCCCTTCCGGCATTGTGGTCTTGTGTTATCATGAATCCACTTTAATGTATCTGTCGGCGGAGTTCCTCCATCACTCTTCAAGTTCAAAAGTAGACCAGATATGATTGAAGATCAAAGCAACGATAATAATCACAGTTTCTTTTATAATATTCAAAAACGAAATAATTTATGGGACACCTAAATAAATATTAATCTGTGCACTTTTGTGTGTGATCTCTATGATAAGGTCATAGAAATCAGCAAGTATTGTGTTACACAGATATCCCAATGGTCCTATAATTGCTTTCTCACCATAGACTTCGGTTTTACGGTTGGCCTGCTTTGACCTTGCTCCGGGCAGATAACGAGGAAAGCCATAGAGTGGGACAACTATCATTGCACACAGTCCTGCAGCAATCAGAAAGCCGATCCACCAGGCACCCACCCAATACATTTGATTATCTGCGTCTAAACCTTCACTGAAATATAGGGTGGTCCATAATTAACTGCGTTGTTTAAGAAAATAAAGAACCATATTTTATAGCTACATTAAATAGGTAGTACCTGCTTACTCTATGTCTCTAATATTTCTGTGATCTATGATTTCAGTGTATACAAATGTATTTCCTACAGAGTGGATGAAACCTATGTATCTATGAAATTATGTATTGATTTTTTCTTTAATCTTTTGTTTAAAAACGCAGTTAATTACGGACCACCCTATTTTTGGGAAACCGTGGTTTATTTTGTACTGTATTCAGTTGTTCATTAAAAACTATAAATGTGGTGAATCATTAGGTAATAAATTTATGATAGGGTTGTAGGGTATGGGCCCTTAGATGGTTGAGTAAGAAATAATCAACGAATGTCGCATCGCATGCAGGAGTAAGATTATTTGTCCGAACTCCGAAAAATTGTTAAATTTGCTACACATTTTGTTGTGGACGTGGACTTCATAATACCTGGGTACACCAATAAATGATGGAACCAAGAGTTACGCAGCATGACTGTAATTTGGCTATGTTAAGCGCTGATTAATAAATAATTTACTGTAGATCAATGAAAAATAATTTACCGTTTAGCGTTTGAAAAATGATAATACGAACTACAAAATATGAGTTATGTCGCCTACATTGGATTGTCAAGATCCACAAAAATGTTCAGCAAAGCTCCACCGCAAACGAAGCCAGCTGCCGGTCCCAGGATCATCAATGACTGAAGAATGCCTGCCACAAAATAAAAGTAATAATACCATTTTAAGACGGCCTCTCTTATCCGAATATTTGATTGTCTTTTGGCATATACAACTGGTACTAAAGTGATCAAACAAAGGAGAGTGTTCTACGTTCTAAGAGTAGGTTACGTTCCTAATTTTGCTGATACCTTCAAGATTCCAGGCTTTTATTCAACAAAAATATCAATACCCATTTCTAACCTCACTTTTATTGACTTCAATTACTTTTTGACCGCAGATTTCAAATATACATACCTACCTATACTTTTCTAACTACATAGCGCTTTTGAATGACAATCGTTTTATATACACAATCAATTTTCAATAAATATTGCAGTCCGTATAGTCGTAGCCATACTGAATAGCCCATATCCATACCATGTCGCCAAAATACCTACACAAATATGCATTTAAGATAATACTGTTTGCTGTACCTAAAATTTAATAGCTGAGTAAATTGTTTTAAAATTACACATCAGCCGAGAAGACCTATAATTAGAGTGTGTGTATATTTTTGAATTGTTTAGAGAAACTAGCACTTTAGTAGTGTGCTTCACTTGCTTATGTTCCTCCCATCAATTGGACTCTGTAATGATGATAGAAGCCTTTGTCTATGTGAAGTCTGGCTTCCATCAATTGGCCTCTGTAATGATGATAGAAGCCTTTGTCTATGTGAAATCTGGCTTCCATCAATTGGACTCTGTAATGATGATAGAAGCCTTTGTCTATGTGAAGTCTGTCTTCCATCAATTGGCCTCTGTAATGATGATAGAAGCCTCTGTCTATGTGAAGTCTGGCTTCCATCAATTGGCCTCTGTAATGATGATAGAAGATCACTTACCTATAAAAAATGCCGACTGCTCAGCGCTCAGGTTTTCATCAAGACTGGCAATTCCGAGAGTATAAAGCGGCGTTCCACCGATGCCCTGTATGAACTGGCTCAACCAGAAAACGTACTTGAACTGATTTAACTTGACAGCATTTGTCTCTGATGTCTTCCCACAGAAAGATGTATTGGATTGGCCACAAAGAAGAGTCTAAATATAGAAAGGTAATCCCAGTATAAATAACCTCGTGTCTCTTAAAATGTTGTTTGCTTACCAAACTGGAAATGGTTTGATTAACTTAATTTTTTTCATAAAGCTACAATTATAGGCTGTTTCAGAAAAACGAAGGTTTTTATACGACACGTTTTTCCCCCAATAAATTATGTTATTAAAATGCTAATATATCAAAACGCTTTTTTTACAGAGAATAAAATAATAGATATGTTAATTTCACACGAATAGGACCCTCCTTTTTCGGTGAGGGAATTATTGGCAATTTCAGAGCTTCATGCATTTTGTGTGCTGTAAACTATGGCAGTTCCCTAATCATGAGAAAGTCTCGAATTGCATCAGCTGTTCAAAATGATTGCGAATGACTGGGCGAATGACTGTCACAAAGATTAACGACTGAGGAAAATGGGGGGGAGGGGGCGTGTTGCACTAGGCTTATGTTTTGGCACTCCAGTACCAATGGAAGGTGAAAGTCTGCTGTTGGAATTTGCTGGTATAGGCATGTTCTGCCCGAGAATAGTGAGAAGAGTAATAATAAAAAACAGGTCTACTTTGATAAAAGTATACTACTCATTCATATTACTCTCAGGACAGCTGTTTCGGCCTTGTTGGGCCTAATCAGCCAGGCGTAATCACAGCCTGAGCAATATAAAAGGTTCGTATATTTCATATCAAAGCATAAAAGTGAGGAAAATTTGCAATAGTTGCATAAGAAAAGTGAAAAAATACTGGAAAGTCTGATTTTTTGTATAGGACACTCATGCTGTCAAAGCAGGTCCTGACCAATTAATGTGATATGAGTAATGCTAACAAACAGGAATACGTTGATAAACATGTACTACTTATTCATATTACTCGCTAATGATAGGCCAGGTATACGTTGTTCTGCTGGAGAATAGCATTTCCATTTATCTATTCACGTTGTTTCTTTATAATTTTCTTGTAATGTTAAAATGGCAGTTGTCTCATAAATTAGATATTTACGAGTGCAAGTATTTAGTTGTTTAATGTGATTGTTATGATTATTTTCCATAAAAAATGCCACAAAAGTAGCCACACTAACGTTTGTAAAACGGGATTATTCAAACACTTACATTTTGCTGCATCATGGGATTATATTTGCCACTGAAGAAGTGAGGCAAAGCAAAAATCAAACTTCCTAGACCCAAAATGGCCATACCAACCGCCACCCAACGGATCTTCCTGCCCTTTCCGCCGTAGTAGGTCACGGGTATCAAACATATCACCATGGCAATGTCGTACATCGAGGCAGTCATGCCCGATTCGGAGCTCTTCAGATTGTACCGCTTTTCCACGGTTGTAATCACTGAATTCACAAAGCCATTCACCACAATTCCCTAGAAACCAAACATGTTTGTCACTGACCATTAGTAACCATTTCTAGATCCTATGCCATTTTGATTTGTTTTAAATGGATAAACCAAATTGGAATTAGAGCAATTGAAAAGTTTATTTAAACCATTCCAATTCAGAGACATAGGCCGCAGCCAGGGGGCTTGGGTAGTCTAAAATGTATCGGGGAATAGACGTCTGCCGTTGTCAAAGGTGATGGATAAGATCACCAGAAGACCTTAAAATCACATTTGTCACCTTTATCCAATTGGCCAAAAAGTCATGGCACTGACTGTTGTTGATGTTTTTAAGTAAGTAGACAAACATTGGCATGGTACTACGTTAACGGAAAATAAAATTACTTTTATGATTAAATTCAATATTACTTGCAAGTAACATGCACATAAAATACATAACTTTATAAAAATAACATAAAATATTTCTAAAAAACTATTTCCTGTGGAGATAGGACAAGGCCATTTCCGGATTACTTCTACATCAACAGAAGTCAGTGCCCACGCATTTTAGGCCCAATGAATAAATGTGAAAAATGCCATTTTTAATTTTAATAATTTAACATACATACATAGGTAGGGCCACCTAAAGTCCTCCAGTGGCCTCATCCATCACTTAAACAACGACCGACCTCCATTCCGAGATAGCGGGACACAAATAATAATTGATTAGCTTATTGACTGCCCCCTAGGATCCCAGTCTAACAAGGGTTAAATATTATGTTTACCTCTAAAATCTCAGTTAATAAGTAAACTAAAATATTAATGGATATCTAAATTTGCTTTTTTTTAAACTTCTCTGTAAATAGGATTTTCCTCAGATTATTATAAGTGATGAATGTTTAAATATCTTTAAATTTACCTGTGAAAATGAAGCAAATGAAAGAAGCACTAGTAGCACTACAGGTCTTCGAAACTGCTGACAACATCCACTGGGCTTGCCACATCCATAGTCGCAAGGAAGGTCTTCATCTGAGTCTCCTACATTTTCTGCAACTTCTTCTGAAATTGTTTCCAAAATTTGTTTTAGATAACCATTTTTAACGGTTAATAATGTTGGTACCGTTTTTATTATATGGTTGTTTATGAAATGTTTTTATTTGGTAGTTTTGACCTTAATTTTGTCTTACTCTAGCCATGGTGTTCCGTACAATATAATGGGCAACTACAGGGTTTTCGGAAAGTTGTTGTGCAATGAAATCTATAAATAGATTTTGCAATAACCAATGAGCTATACTCTGTAGACATACGTTGTGTTGTAAGCTTCACATAAATATATTCATTATTCATTCGCTGTGCAATGTAAAAGAAGACTTGTCAACTTGAAATGCTTCTTAGAGAGTTAAAAGCAGCTATTTTCATCATTCTTCTTTATTAGATTTTAGTGCGCTAAAAACGTAGGCCAAAACTTAAAAAAACATTTTGAGCAATTTGAAAGGTTTTCTACAATTTTCGCCTAATTTCATCTTTCTCGGTATTATGGTCTTTGAGACAAGTTGGCCCCAGAAAGTGGTTGAGAGACATAAATATCAAAGGACCACCAACATTCATTAGATCATTCTATCGTCACCTGAATAAAAAGACACTTGAACAGCAAGTACAATATCATAAATGAATTGCAGTTCCAACAACTGATTATTTTTTATTCACCGGCATAAGTCACTACAAGACCGGTTTTGACTTTGGGACCGACTAGTCGTAGGTAGCCTCGAACCTGGACCCTCTAGAGTGCAAGACGTATGTCTACCCACTGAGATATTCAGGTTGCTGGTGAATGGTCGCTAAATACAGTTGTCCTGTTGTCTACGTACTAATGGTTTGGACCGCGTCACTTCTTCCTGGAAAATCTTGCGGCATTATTTGAATCCATCTACGGCCGTTGATCAGAAGGTATCGGGCATCGTAAGTCTGATCTTCCCCGAAATTGGTACACTTGGGATATGACCTTCGTTTTACACACCAGAGGATCTGGGTTCTACCTACGACAGATGAGACACAAAGAGGTTGAAACCGGTCTCGTTATGGCTTAGGCTGGTGAATAAAAATAAAAATTAACAAACGTTTTATTTTTAGACTTCAAAATTTAATATAAAATTGTTTTTAAACCTTCGTTACCTATTTCTGCAGTAGGTACTGATATTTGTAGCACTGTTAAGTTTTTTTATTGTCTTTACTTTTATACCTAGAGCATCTTATGAATAATCAACTGCATTTGAAATGTGGGTATGGAGAAGAATGTCGAGTTCTCATAGCAAGAAGACAAAAAGATAAATGAGTAAGTCTTAGAGGGTATAAATGAAGGCAGAAACTCGCTAAAAATTTGTATAGGTCACATAGTGAGAAGAGATAATCTACTAAAAACAATTGAAGGCAGACTTCTAAGAAAAAGAAGCCAAGGCAAAAATCAAAGAAAAACATGTTAACAGATTTTGTAAGAGTGTGATATTCAGATCTCAAAGAATTGTCACGTAGCTTAGTAGGGAATAGTGGAGAAAGTAGAATCCATAGACATTGGGGAAAGAACAAGATAGAATGACCACTTACCCAAAGCATTTCCATTCATTCTTATGAAAATCACGAAACTGTATGAGTTCTAGAACACCATTAACACAAAAGTAATTGCTATTTGAGACTGACAAAAATTCGATAGCTTCAGCAATTATGTATCTATATTTATTGGTTTTGTACGTCTAGCTAGTTTACATAAGTACCAATTATTACTGTTTATTGTAGGTAGGTATGCGATTAAAGAGAGTGATGCTTGCACCTATAATTTATTCGTATGGATCTATGATAAACCTTACCTTTGTAGGCTGCAATTCTCAAACACAAACCTTTGATTTTAAATAAATCTTTTTCTCAAAGATAAATACTTGAATAATCCAAACAGATTCTGGAATTAGTAGGTAGGTGGCAATTTCTTTTCTATATTTAAATTTTTGACATCTCAGATAGCTATCTACTTTGTTTAGTGAGGTTTTATTTTAAAATATATATAATTAGCTTTAAATAATTATGTACTTGGCTTTTTATTTTATATTTCCATTTAATGAAATGCTTCTTTAATAGCAAACGTCGATCTTCTTTTATATGTACCAGTGTTTTTCTATTACCAAGTGACACTGTAAATGAAAGTGTGATACAATATGAGATATAGTTTTTATAAATTTGAAAAGTTTCATTTGAGAGATAATTAACACCATTTTCTGTCTAAACGGAGACAAAATGTCTTGACATAATCATTAAATTTGAAATACAGAGCGTAAGAAAAATTGGGTAGATCATTTAATGAGAAGGATAACAACCAACTGAAAACATTTATTGAAGCCAGACTTCTAGGACAAAGAAGCCTAGGCAGATCAAGGAAAAACATGGTGCGGGATTTTGTAGGAGTGTCATATTCAGATCGTAAGGAAGTGGCCCGTAATGGGTAGGGAACAGTGGAGAAAGTGGAATCCATAGACACGGACCTGCAACAAGGCAGAGAACAAGATAACTATATAGATTATCATTCTACTAACATCAAATACCCACTATGTTTCTAATAAATACAGGGTGTCAAAAAAAATTATGAAAATATTCAGAAAATTCAGTTACAATGATTAATTTCTATGGTCATGATTTTAAAGCTAACATAATTCGTTATACAGTTTATTATTCATAGAATAGCAGAGTTATATTTATTGATTCAACTTTTTATTAAAATTACAGACAGTTATTTTCATTTTGATGTACCTAATAAGTGTAATGATAAAAACGGGAATACTTTGATAAAAAATATACTACTTATTTATATTACTCACAAATGATAGCACAGGACAGCTGTTTCGACCTAAATGGGCCTCATCAGCCAGGCATAATCACAGTCTGAGCAATATAAAATGTTCGTATATTTCATATCAAAGCATAAAAGGGAAGAACATTTACTATAGTGGCTTAAGAAGTGAGAAAATAAAAGATTTTCAAAAGAAAGTGTACTTACGCTGTCAAAGCAGGTCCTGGACAATTAATGTGATAAGAGGAATATGAAAAAAAAACAGCAGTCCTGGGTTATCATTAGCAAACTTTGGGAACCATAATTTGGTTTAGCCTCCAACATAGAGATTCTCAGACTTCAACGGGGTTCGGTATAGACGCTGATTTTCGTAATTCAAAGTAGTAACTCGTCACAGAGCGAATTTGAACCCATGACCTTAGGATTGCTTGTCCAGCGGGCCACTGCGTCTACCAATCTGTTTTGTTGCTGAGATGAGGATGTTTGTATTATAACCATTTTATGAAATTGAAAAGAACTAAAAAAGCTAAAAATGCATTTATCCTATTGTGTGTTTGGCATTCCTAGTAAACACACATAAATTCAGATATGAGAATCCAATTCTTCACCCTAATTCTGTTTATAGGTAACCAAATATATTTAATATCAACTAATTTTAGATGAAGTGCCAGAAATGCTTCCATATGTTAAAATTAGTTTGTTACCATGTAATTTTGGAGTCCCGAAACCGTACATAAAATACCTTATGTTGAAATAATCAAAACAAACACATAATTATTACATTTATATTAAAGTAACATTTGGACTAAATGCCAAAAATCAATACATTTGTTAAATAGCTTGGTACAATGGAGTCCCTAGTAATAATAAAGCGTATATTTTAAGAGAGGAAAATCATACAATGAGAATAGGTATGACATTAATTACATAGATATGTGTCTAAATATTCAAAATCGTCATCTAGACGTACAAAGAAACTCATTGACATCTTGTTCTGAAGAAACAAAAAGGATTTCCTGAAAACGTCTCTCTATGATGAGTTTGACATATCTTGTACTACTACTGCCTAAGCCCCCAATCTTGTACTACTACTGCCTAAGCCCCCAATCTTGTTCTACTACTGCCTAAGCCCCCAATCTTGTTCTACTACTGTCTAAGCCCCCAATCTTGTACTACTACTGCCTAAGCCCCCAATCTTAAAACAAACTTCGTTAAAGTTGGTTGAGTAGTTTTTATGTTGTTCTTCCAAATTTGATTTTTTTCAGTAAAAAGACCCACAATTCATTGATAATAGCCCTTCCGGGCTACTGATATCTACAACTGAGGTATATGAAACAAGATGTGTCTATTTGTGTCTAGATTCAACTTATTACTATTTTCACCGGCTTCTGACTAAATTTTTTATTTATGACGTCATCAATTATACATAGAAACTACAGACGACATTAAGTTTCAGTACTAATGGCGGCTATTTTGGAAATGATGACGTCATCAAAAAGCTATCTTACAATTTTGTAGAAAATTGACTTTTTATTGTCCAATTGGAAGATATTTTCCAAGATCTTAGATTGAAATCAAGTAAATTTTGCCTTGATTTCTCGGAAGGCACATTCCAAGTCCTCCCAAGATCTTGGAAGAACACAAAAAAGAATTTCCAGGTAAATTTTATTTTAAGGATTCCCTTCTTTTTCTGGAAGATACCATGGTTTCCTTAATTTTTGGAATTTTCCTTCAAATTTCCTGGATTAACTACCAAATTCCCAAGAAAATGGCCTTCCAGGATCTTAGCTAGGAATGCAAATTTTGGAACAAAGGGCTTTCACGGTCCACTCACTCTCATTTCTACGAGAGTGCTCAATCAAATCTAATATCTTGTTTCACTCACTTGGTGATGCTATTTTGAACTGAACAAAAAAGTTTACTGGTCTTTGTTAAATGTAAAAAGAAATCAAATTAAACATGAATTTAGAAGTGTTCAATATTTTAGGAAATTGAACAACAACACAGGGATATACATACAACGTGAAATTCGAGTCATTTTGACTTGTTAAAACTTGAGAACTGTTCGAATACTAAAAAATAAAATCAAAATGTACAAAATTAATTTAGTAAGTAAGTAAGTCAGTAACTCAATAAATTTTAATTGTGTAAATCGGAATATAATACGAGTTCAATGTTTAAATGTATCTTTTACTACTTATAAATAGAACATATAAATAATTCCAATACTATGTGTTTAGCATCAGCTATGTGTTCGAGACCTGGTGTGTTCAAGACCTGGTGTGCTCAAGACCTGTTCAAGACCTGGTGTGTGTTCTGGGCAAATTAATTTACTTCTATTTCGTTTCTAAAAACGACAAGTTTTAAAACATTACCTTTTCCCACTGTTGCAAAGCTCAAATGCTTTCTTGATATCCTCCAGGGGCATTGTGCTGTCTATAAATTCATCCACTTTCAGTTTGCCAGCCATATAATCCTCAACTAATTGGGGAACGCTGTCACGTGACTTG
>JAUYWI010106738.1:0-11157 GCA_034780595.1 Parotoplana pacifica
TTTCATATGTGGATGTTTATATATTCCTAATAGTATTAAGTTTAAATTTGTGACTGTAATTTTGATACAGTCAAAACAAATAATATGGTTTTATCTATTCTATAACTACTTTGAACCTATAGGTAACCATTACTTTATTTTTTTATTAAACCCTTCTAAGGCGCACATGTGACATTTGTCACACTTGGGTTTTATTTTTTCACCATTTCAAAAAGTAATTGTATAGACCTGAATTCACATGAGAGCTTCCAAAAATATTCTAGCTATAGGTATAACGCAAACAAATATTTCCAAAAGACTTTTTATATAGAAAACACAGTAGTTGATAAAGGTCAATCTTACACAAATAATACAAAACACAAATACTTTTTTGTTAGTTACTGGAACAATACGTCGCAATTTTATTGGGTACTAAATATAGTAAAAAGAACTCGCATAAATTTCATGGTTACAAATCTGTTAGTCAACATAGTTATCAAAAAACAAATCTACAATGTCTTTTGCAAATGTCATGATGACAAACAGCACATGTTATTTGAGATTGGCGTCTTTGGGGGCATAGATAACATTTTGTACGCCCCCTTTCTGCTAAAGGATGAGGTGAGTTTTGTTCATTTAGATCAGGTAAATATTGCTTCGTCGAATTGTGTTTTTTACTGATAAATTTACCTAAGGAATTCCATATCGACGACGAACATGTGGTTCAATTTGTTGCTGAGCGATGTTTATATAATGTACCTTATTGAAAATTAGGATTTAGTTGATGCTACAAAATAAATGAATTATATGGCAGCAGGATTTAAATATTGAAAAATAGTTTCACAGGTCAACGATTTGTTTGACGATTAACAAGAATATGTGTTTATACATTGCTCCCTTGGTCTGATTATAAAATAAAATAATCTCAGGCTTACGATCAGCGCGATCAAAAATAGAAGCCGTATGATGCATAGAGGACAACAGTAGCACCACTTTTGATCAACGTGCAACATAGGAGGAGAAAGTTAAATTGTCACTAAAACCGAACACTGTTGTGTAATGGTCTTTCACAATTTTCGAGCATTTGGCGAGGAATCTGTGGTTTATTCTGCCGAATTCTTTCAATAAGAATCAAGCTATTTCTCAACAAAGAGTTAGCTAATGGAACATTTGCGAAGTTGTCACGTGAATAATGAAGAGGCTCAACTGGGTTTTTAACCACTCGCTGAGCAAGATTTACCCCCTTTCGATGTTTTGACACCCAAGATATACAAACTCTGATTCTTACACAGTATTACCTAATAATTTCTATTAAATCGATGACCACATATAACAGAGAAAAGAAGAAATATCTATGAAACTCATCATTAATATTTCAACAGAAATAAGAAGAAATGTCTCTGACATCCATAGATTAAACATGATTAAAACGTTGGAATTAATTTTTAGTATATGCTTATTTACTGAGGCATTACTTTTGCCCAACACGACTTCTGCGCCACCCTGTACATATATATTCTTCTGTACATATATTCTTTTCTCAAGTTACACACCAGCGTTTCGCTTTTTAGCATATATACACATCTATGTATACATCGACATTATGTCAAAAATCCAATTAACTTATAAAATTATGTTGGTAGTAGTTTTTAATTGATATGAATTATCTCCCTAGTTAGTTAGTCGTATTGAATTGCAAATATGTTACATTTGTCACATGTGCGCTAAACTTGTTTGTAAAATATGTACCTTAGAAGGGTTTTAAACCAGTTTGTTAGTACCTAGATTGATTTGAAATTCTGGATTGATTTTAAACAATGTTTAATACCCACCAATGTTTTGTGTAATTCCTGGAACGTCGGAACATTTTAATTTCTGGGTGGACCATTTCGGAGCAAAAGGGCACATGATGGTTTTAGCAATAAAAAATACACACTGTAGGACATAAATGTAAAATTAATCAACTTTTGATTTAGAAAACATACTCTAATAGTACAAAATATGATTTAATACTATAAGAATAAGTTATCGATTAGGTATAAGATATATGGCGGGGTTACTAACACAATTACAATAGCACGGAATTAATAAAACAAATATCCCAAAAATAAAAATGTCAGGAATACAAAATGATAGCGAACGGCAGAAGTAGTGGCAATTTAAATGGTACAAATATGATTTTATGATAAACCGAAAAAGCATTTTCTGCGCTCATTTTCGTTTATAAAGTCTGATGCAATCAATTGCAGATTACGTTTTTCAGTCTTTTCTTTGAAGATATGTAGCACTACCAAATGGTTTAACCGTTCCTGTGTTATCGATGAGTGAAGATACGTTTTCAATCTACGAAGTTGATGTGGTTACCGGAATAGTTAAAATTGTTTATTCATGATATCACATATTGTGGTAACCTTGGTTTTTTGTGTTTTTTTTACTTCACTTATCTTGGAATATACTGTGGAGCATTTGCGCTTCCATGTGTAGCTTTTCTTTTCCATGTTGCTATAATCTTAATACAGACTCTTTACGAAAGAGGCTTTGTTATCTGATCATGGCAGCTTCGATCAAAAAATGCTCAATATCACACAATATGATAGTTTGGCTGATCGAAACGTCTACTCATTTCTTGAATCAACCAATCTATGAGCTCAAAATACTGCTGTCGATAGTGTGATTTTAGATCATTGTGATGATAGTCAGTATCATTGGCGCCTATCTCCAAGTGAGCTGTGGCGCATCGCTTACGGGGTAAAACTGGTGGTTCATTTTTCTGCCATCAAAATAATCGTCGTTTCTCATGTGAGTCAGATGTGCTTCTAGATTATTGGATAGTTGAAAAGCACCCTCCACAAAGATATTTTTGCCTTGTAAGTTTCTGAATATTTGTTCAGAGGGCACAAATATTGTAATAGCCAGATGGAATCCGAAGAAAATGTTTAATTTTTCCATTTACACTACAATACTTGCTGTTTTGTGGCATATTCGTCATGTCCACTTCCGACAATATCAAATGTTTCTAGAAGACGAAGATAATTATCAACGATTGCTTTAAAATGCCCCTGAGCAAACAGTTCATATTGTTGGACATGAAGGTCTAATGCTTTGATTGATTTCAGGAATCTGTTTCTGAATGGATTCTAGAAGCATCTGTCGCTTGGGGGATCGTTTACTGAGGTTGATTAGTTCAGTTACTGCATCAAGTGCATCTCAAATGACATCAATTTTCCGACACGCATCCTGTAGAGTTAAATTCAGTGACTGTGCTAGGCAATGTATTGGCACCACAGATGGGCATACATTTTGGAGAATTTTGATAACTCCATTTCGAAAACCTTCAAAATTAGAGGCATCTTCTATGCCTCACCACGACAGTTTGACAACGAAAGACCCATGCTAATATAGATACTAACGTGTTTAAATACCTAATACTTATAAATTATTACTTAGAAAGCTACATATTAATATTATTGTCTGTGCGGTCTAGGCAATCATGATAATAATAAAAACTACTATATTTACCTACCTAATCGTTTATTATTACAGTTGTAAAACAATAAATATATCTAATAAAAAAATATTTGACATCTTGTTTAAGTCATTTTAACCTAGTGTAACTTTAATTTTCAAATGGCATTTTAATATTTTTTTGGGGGGGCAGCAGAATTATATTCTTGCAGGGTGGGCTATCGCCCACTCCCGTTCCGAGACGTGCCTGACTTTGTATTGTTTTATTTTAGTTGGTGCATCGTGTATTGGCTGCAATATTGGGGTCATTGTGCACATTGGCAATTCTTTCGATTATAAATGTGGTATGTCTAATTTTTTCTTTCATACATTATTGTTTTTAAATTATTATACGTAAAATTTTATTATGTTAGCTATCTATGGCCAAAATTTGAATTCAAATATTCAAACTGTAAAATTTTATGGTTATTATAACTTCATTATTTAGCTGTGCAACGCGTGATTTTATCAATATTTCGCTAAAATGTCGTACACAAATGGCCAGTTCAAGTTTTATGAATTAATATGCTACAAACTGCTAAAACTGTTTGGAGGAGTTATCTCGTGCTTGTGGACATGATGTAATTGCTCGATCTACAATAATTCGGCGGTACGCAGACTTCAAATGCCCTGAACCTAACCGAGCACCTGATCTCGCTGCTGCTGCTCTTCCACATAGTGTTGGTCGATCTCAAATTTCCAGAACACCACAAGCGATTGATATTCTTCGGGATTTGATTTCAGAAGATGTTCGAGTTAGTCTACAAGAACTATCTGATTGGACAGAGATCAGTAAGATAACTGTTTACGAGATTCTTACTAATGATCTCAAGCTACGGAATGTTTCGTCTGTTTGGGTTCCTCATGAACTTAATGGTCAAAAGAAATAGCATTGACTAAACTCAGCAAAACAAATCAGACGTCTTTTCTTTCGAAAAGGAATGGATTTATTTACGAGGACAGCCTTCCAAATCCAAGAATCGGTGTTGGCTGGGTGAAAATGAAGCTCAGCCAACAGTTGTGAAACGATCAATCAGGAACAAAAAGGTAATGATGCTTCTGACTTTCATCCCAAACAAGCTTTTCTCGATCGCCGTATTACCCTACAAAGATTCAGTTATGGAGACAATCATCAAATTCGTACGACACACTGGAGACTTTTGGCGCTGCTTAAAATCACACCCAATCAAACTGGTTGAATTGCTTTGGTAATGGGATAATACTCTTCCACACACTTCAGTCCCTGTAAGAAATTACCTCAAATCACGGGTCATAACTTTTGTCTACCAAAGTCCCTAAAGTCCTGACCTGAACCTATGTGATCGGTTTTTATTCAGTTGGATGAAAAATGATTTTGCTAAAACTCTTTCAGCGACCATCTAGAGGTTCAAAACGCAGCGTTATATTGGGCCGGAGAAATTAAAGAAGAATCCCTAAAATATGAAGTTCAAAAGTTAATAGATTCAGGAGGCTCATATTGTATCCAGTAATGTATAAAATTTGTTTATAAATATAGTATGTTTTGTTAAATTTACTTAGTTTCATTAATTTCCGAGTAAGCAAAGTATTATATAACGGATACCTATGTTATTAAAATTTGATTTCTCGTATGCATGCGTATTCGTAGAACCATTTTTTGTAAGTGGAAATTAACTTTATAAATATTTTTACACCATTATACCCAGCTGCAACATTTCTTGGCAATGGCATATTGTGAATGTTCTTGCACTAATTATATCAATTCATACAGCTGCCTCATATCAATGAAATGAAACTATGTAAGCCTCTCACCAAAAATGAATTAGACATCGGTCAATGATCGCTATATGCTGAACTACAGGCTTACTTGCAGAAATATTTACAAAAAGTCAAACCGACGAAAAAAATGGTTCTATGATGATGTAGAAATTGAAAGACATCCAAAGTTTTAGTTCTTGTAAATCGTAACATTTTTTAATGTCCCAAGTGAAACAATTACTTTATAAAATTATTTCCTTTAGTTCCCGTTATCATAATATTAGAAATATCATTAAGTTTCTAAATGTAGTGCTACTTTTTCTCAAATATTTTATAAAAACTAAATTAACAAAAATCTTCTTATTATCTCAGTAGGAAACGAAAATAGACGATACATATTCCCATCAACTAAATACATCCATTCAACATAGCACATTCATTAATTGTCTCTTTTAGAATTTTCTTGTGATTCGTTATCGAGTACAATTTTATAGAGTATTGTTCACATATTCCATCTGTTATGTCGTATTATTTATAATTTTCCAAAATCAGATATTTAGCTACATACATGCTTCATATGTAGCTACGTGCTGTTTTCTTGTCCTCAAAGGAGTTATATAGATAGAAATGTTTCGAAGATGAATTAGATTTCACATGGAGATGCCGAGCTAATTATGTGTTGTATTTTTTCTCACAACAAAGTCATAAATAGTTACAGGTTACCTCTTTATGTAGTGGATAGGCATCAACCATGATGGATAATATTTCTCTACTTTTACTTAATGACTTCATCAATTATGAACGAATACTTACACAGGCAATTTTTGTAATACAAAATAGTAGGGATAGGTCTTTTGAAACCGTTGCAACTTTATTTTGAAAAGAACAACTATTTTAGAATAGCTGATGAACAAAACATGATAAAAATGAATTGAGTGAATTACTGAGAAACGAAAAGATATTCGATTTACAACATGCTGTTTCTTAAAATTCTCATTGCTTATTCTCTATATGGGTAGCAATAATCAATACACTGTTTTAAATGCATAGAATGTGATTTCTATATTTACAATTGCTATGGAATTTGTATTACCTAATTTATGTAGCTTAGTACCTACCTACTTTTAAGTAGTGGTTGAGCTGCTAATAAATGTTGAAATAGTATGCTCTTTAACGCAATTTATATGATAAGTTTTAAGTTGTTCGTCATATTCGTACGACATGATTTACTGCTCCTTTGTCGGTTTTAGACCCTATATTGTAAATATAACTTTACTTGTCAAATTGGATACATGGACCTACTAAAGATTTGCAAAGATTTAGATGAGAAAAACGTTGGATTACGTAGAATTCATTTTATAATGAGCAGCTTAAATGTTGGAAGCTAAATATTTGGGTTACACCTAAAAGTAGCTGCTCAGCAAATTAGTTCTTTATTTAAAGGAGATATCGATCAATTTGTTATTTTCACAGAGCTTTGTTTAGAAGGCTATGTATAGTTTTCAAAATTTAACAAACGATGTTTTTATCAATTATTTATGTCCCGAATTGATTGAAATTTGAAAATAAGATTTGTACGTGAATAATTTAATGAAAAATGTCGTTTTTTGAAAAACAAATTAAAGAATACGCAATTGACTGCATTTTCTGAAATAAGTAGGTATTACTTTTCGCTATATACAGATAATATTTTAGATACAAAACGTCAACGATCCTACTGTTGCTATTTTAAATTTGTACATCAAAATTCGAGCTTTCAAGCAAAACAATTTTTTTTCCAGTGGAACATAACATTCATAAAAAACTTTAATTTATTGTGAAAAATTTCAATTTTAGACGCGCTTTATGAAAAGAAAAGGTATAAGCAGGGACGCAATGTAAAATGATTAAAATGAAAATTACATACCTTATAAGAAAATATTAAGGGAATTGGTTTTATTCTAGAAATGTCACCAACATTATTTTAATGTCTCTATTAAATGTTTCTGTTATTCTCAGCGCCCAACAATGGAGGAAATAATTGGCTGGCTGGATTTTGAAACTCTATCACTTCTGTTTGGAATGATGTTGATGGTGGCCATCTTCTCAGAGACCGGCTTCTTTGATTGGATTGCCTTACAAGTATGTTAAAAAACAAAACAAAATTTGTTGAATTAGGCACCGTAGTTAGTACCTACATATTTTTACGAGTCGATTATTTTACTCTCTTTATATGAAATTGTTTTGCGTTATTCTCTCTTTGAAATAGAACTTGGATTATTATGTACTTACATGCATACATTTACAAATGTTTATAGCAAGTAAAAAAAGACTTTGATCTAGTATGACGCGTGCCTTTGTAATACATATATGAAATCAAAAACAGGGTTTTCTGTGTAGAAAAAAACAGTTGCTAAATATAGTGACATTAAAACAGAAAGTACCTACATTTTATTATTTAAAATGTAGGTACTTTCTGTTTTAATGTCACTATTGAGGCTACTGTTAGACTATTTTCTATATCGGAAATTATTCTTTAGAGAAACGTAATTTAAGGAGAAAAATAAACAAGAAGAAAGTATTTAAAGGGCCATGTTTATTCATAAAAAAGCGACTAGTTTCGTAAATCTTTTTACATCGTCAGGACTTAAATTTGGTACGTTTACATTAGTTATGTGAAATTAAAACAACAATATCTAATAAAGATTAAAACATTACAAAATAATTTAGATACATACATAAGAAAAGAAGAGTAACAGGTAGTAAATTAAACACCTTCAAACAATAACTATTTTTCAATTCAACATTTTCAAATATTTTGGAAATTTACTGTCATAAGACGTGTAAACTCTTTAATATACCTAATACGAGATTTGTTGTCCACAGCGTGCCACCTGAGAGACAAATAGGAATCTATTCTTATTTCTATTTCTGATTCTGAAATGCTAAATTTAGTTTATCAAATTGGATTTTAATATAGAAATCCACCTTCCCAAATTTTAGTCTAAGATTATGTATTGACATTTTTTAAATAACTTTTGTCAACAGGCTTATACATTAGCCCGAGGACGTCCCTGGCCCCTAATGGCCTTGCTGTGTTTGGTGTCTGGAGTACTTTCTGCGTTTCTGGACAATGTAACCACCGTGCTTCTCTTGACACCGGTGACCATTCGTCTTTGTGAAGCGCTTAGACTAGACCCACGCCGTTTCCTCATTGCTGAGGTTCTCTTTGCTAATATTGGAGGCACGGCGACAGCTGTTGGAGACCCGCCGAATGTCATCATTGTTTCCTCTAAAGAACTCCAAGCTCAGGTAGATAACTCGTACAAGTTAAATATTATAATAAACAAATTTGGTCCGTTAATTGACCTTTGCTAAATTAATGAAATTTGTGAATCTCATAGAATTTGGTAAAGTTGTTCTTCCTTCTTTTTTATGCACTGATAATGGTCCTTTAACTTTAACCGATTTCAAATAAATTTGGCACAGTTATTAAACCTCCAAGGGACTATAAAATGCGTTTTAGATTTGTTGATGCACTCTAGTAACCACCTAGAAACGAGTAATAGTAGTATAATGTGTTAGTAGTAGAAATCGAAACTTCACCGATTCAAGCGAAATTCGGCTTAATGAAAGAGAATAAATTTATATGCTGTTTACAACAAAATTTAAGTTACTACATCATTTTAAGTTTATAAAATTGACAATAATGTTGCACGTTTTTAAATTTATAGTACGAAATATTTTTTATAGAGAAAATACGAGAGAATGGTTTTCTAAATCTAAAAATTGATTTTTTAAATTAAAAGTGAGCTATTTAGTTAAAAATATAAAATAATATAAAATAATTTAATTCGTGTACTGAAATACCTAGTTACTTATTAATATCTATTTAGAGCTATCCAACCTAAATACCATAGCTAACCATATTTAATGTTATTTATTTCAAGTATATTCGTTTTTTTGGGAGAGTTTACCCTCTGTTAGGCCTTTTTGACAAATCTTAAAATATGTATGTACCTACATATTTAGTTAAAAACAGCACTCTACAGCACTTAGATGTATGAATGTGTCACCAGACACCAACCACGTTGAGGTAAAACCAAATGTAATGTTATTATACACATTATTTTCTATAAAGAAAGAATGAGCTACTTTGATTCTAGAACATCTATTTCTTAATATTGACTTCTTTTGCTTTATCTACTAAAAAGTGAACAGCTTGCTACTCTTTATGTTGTGTTAATTTAAAAAAATCAAAATAGGCATGTAGGTACTTTTGCTACTTCGGAACTAATTATTTTTCAAAACTTAATTAAATTTTGTACCTACTATATTTTGCCTAAATTTATTTTATGAAAAATACAGGCATTTTCACATCAATTTTGGATTTCAGTGTGACGTAGTAGATATCAGTAAGTAATCTGATATTTTAAAATTATTTTATGAAGGTACTGTTCATTATTCTAGTTAACTATTGACTTAAAAAGGCTTTTAAGAGCATTTCCTGTCTTGTTTTATTTAACTGTAGGTAGTTCTCTGGAAATTGTTGACTTTACTAGATTATAGGAATTCTAGGTAGACTGCTGTGCAGGTTGGCAGATTCCTGTTTCGATGAAATGTGTATTATTCTGTGATTTTATTTGATTGTTAGGGTGTCAATTTTACCAACTTTACTCTGCACATGACATGCGGCATCATCTTCATTGCAATTGGTTCTTTTGGCTTGCTGCGCTTTTTGTACCGGGATCTAGGAGAAGAGAATAGCGAGGAAAATTATAAATTGGTTGGTGAGTATAACTTTATAAATATAACCCTTGTTTTGTGTCTAAGTCCAAAATACTGTGGACAAGAAGAACTTTAAACCACAGAGTAAATATGTATTTCCTCTATGCTTTAAACTATATAAATTTAAATATAGTTCTATGCATTGCAATTATCTGGCAAAGACTAAAAAAGCTTTTTTTTATTAACTCTTGAGGGTTTGTCGAAACTTATTAAATCGATAACATTTAGATTTTACACAATGGAAGTAGCAATTGGCAGAATTGTTTCTAACTTTTATTCACAAGAACTGTAGGTATTGCCCTATCTCCCTCAAAGTGACCAAAGTATAATCACAAAATATTCTTTTTACTGTTTGGAAACTACAGCTGGAGGAAAACCTACACTAATGAATAACAAGGGGAACTTCAACTGAGAGAAGAACCCTGTTTCAAAACTCTGATCCAGAATACTATTGCAAACATCAGAATTAGCACAACAGACAACCCGTTATGTATCATTTCCAGAATACCCCCATTTAGAGATCCTTGGCTTTAACCCCAACGTCAAACAGTTCCATGAAGGACTCCCTCCTTTGATTACGTAATATTATGTCAGGCGCATCCGTCAAATTTTATTGGTCAATCCGATCATAGGTCGAACATCGGGCAGATGTGGGCATCACAACTTATAACACCAACATATACTATTTGTGTTAACAAACTTACCCAGGAATTTGACGACATACAGAGGGAGTTGTCAAACATGAATTAATTAGTGAACTTAATTGTTTCTTCACTCGGGTATAGAGCTTTGACCATATCAGCGATGTCAATCGTGTTGTTCGTGAAAATTTTAAATTATTTTCCTATTTACAGATAAATGAGCTATTTGTCTTTCTTTTTGCTATAGAAATGCGGCGAGAAGCCGAGGTATGGCGTCGCTCCGCATTTTCCATTACGGTTGCCAGTAAAGAAGAGGCCACTATTCGAGCGCTGCTTCTCTCTAAGGCGGCCCACCTGGAACATGTTCACGCAATGCACCGACTCCAAGTGAACAAAGTCACAGATTTCCAGCACAATCTGAAAGAAATGAGACTCAAAGTATTCTTCTATAGTTTATACAGGGCTGCTCAAAATTAACCGATACAAGAATTTTTTAAGAAAATAATTTTAGAAATTATGTCTATCTTTT
>JAUYWI010106749.1:0-22190 GCA_034780595.1 Parotoplana pacifica
TGAGAATCTTGGGTTTTGACATCGTATCCTATATAAACCGCCAAATTTCTCACTTTCGTTAATCATACACTTGATAAGGCTGAAGATCAGCAAAAATTTGTGTAATTATTTCATTACCACACGGTATTGTGCTTTTCTGCTTTTCACATTACATGTTCAGCATTCTAAATTCATCCCAATATGCTGTTGAGAAGAAACTTTCATAATTTACATGATTTATATTATTTTAAATTTAAGTGAAAATTATATTAATCATTTCGACCATATAATAAGTAATTCCTAACTCAACTAACCAAAATGCGCTAGCTGCTATTATTATGACCGTTTAATCTACGCAGGTGCCTGATGTGAATTGGTATACTCTTAGTCTTCGTCAAATAGTGAAAACCTAGTAGATAGTCAACTTTATTCAACATGTCAACAGCCAATGGATCAAAAAATCCAGAAGACACTCAAACAAATACAAAAATATGTCACTTGGCTTGGTCAGATCAAGTCAGAAGCAATTGTTATAAGCATACAACTTCACTATCAAAGAGAACACCTCAGTACTTCATGATTACAACCTATCATTCAAAAAGTGATTAGGCTAATGTGTTTGCTTATATATATATATTAACAATGTAATTGAGAATGTTAACATTTCAGATATCAGAACCTTGTGAGCTTACTTCTACTAAATCAAACATAAATAGCCGCAAAAATTAAGACAAAGATCAAAATTATTGATTAAAAATCGTATTGTAGTTTAGATAAAACACAGATAGTAAATCATCATTGCGATCAGTACCTACCACCTAGTCTATAATAAATTAGTAGGCATCAACGTCTTGACATTCTATTAGCTTCTCTAGAATCTTTCTTTCAACTTCTTTAAGATTCATTAATCTTAACTTTCTAAGTTTTTTCAGTACCTATCTACATAATTAATTAACTTCACATAGCTTAAGAGATATTACATACATTTTTTAAATAGCTATTGTTCTTCATTACAACATGTTAATTAACTACTTTATTATGGAAAGCTTATCAAGAGCATACTAGTTTCTAGGATTATCTTAAAATTATTTTTTGAATATAAATTTGATCTCAATTATCCAAACGAATCTTCATTTCAAGTATAATTAAGATCACTACGTCTCTTATCTACATTAGTGATTATAGTATGAATGTACAATCTAGTTTCTGGCTATAATTTACATATCGAGGTTCTAATTTTTATAAATTTATCAAAATTATCTATGAACTTGTGCATACTAAAAAAGTGCATAAAACAAAACGTTTAACTTTCTTAACTCTAGCCAAAAAAACAAAATAAAATCAGCGAAGCAAATCACTAATAAAATGAATGCCTAACCCCACCCCCTCCCCACGCCATGTACTGATTTAATTTTCATCCAAAGAGATTCATATCAAATTCCTCTTTTGTTGACAGCAAAAGGAAGTTGTACAACAACTTTAGATATAATCCGCAGAGTTTGAGATTAAATGTCTTCAATATCTAAGTCAAAAAAGAGTATACATACAAAGGTACCTACATAATAATATAAGTGTATTATATATTTGCCTTTTAGGGAAGATCTCTGCATCTATGTAGATAATGACAAATTAGACAGGTACTTGAAAGATGATCAAACTTCCATCTTCAAAATATTATATATACTCGTGTATGTACATTTAAAGAACACAAGTAAATGAGTTTTGAGGCTTTGATTTTCTTCGCATTATTTTGATCCCAAACTTAGAATGTCAGTAACGTTTTAATAATGACAGTCAAGATAATATACAAGAGGCCAAAAAACGGATTGATTTTATCGATTATTTCTTTAATAATGTCAGAAATAATCTTTTGATAAAAAAAGAATTATCAAAACCAAATGAAAACAATATATAAAATTAGTTTAATAATGAACTCAAAATATTAGAAAAATATATTAAAATTAAATTGTTGAATTCCAATCTACCATTCATCTTGAAGCGGATGAGCTCTATTTTGGTCTAATAAAGGTTAATTGTTTCAAATGAAAGATTCCTAATTTTAAAATAGTCAGACTGATCAATATTTCCATTGAAAAATCTAAAACAACGTCGGTTAGACGGCTATATTGAATAAAGTAAAACATTGCTACTTAATCCAGCAGTCACGCCAGTAAAAATACTAAATTGGTTCTCAGATAAGACCATAAACTATCCATAATTAAAATTCCACCAACAATTTCAAATGGTAGCACCACATTTTAACAACAGTGCACTTACCTAGTATCTATGCAGAAAAAGCTTTTCAAAATCAATGAACATAAAATTCTATAAAAAAACTATAATTACCTGGTGAAAGCGAGGCCTCCATCCTGGGTTTCTTTGCACTCTCTGCTTTGCCATCAACATCTCCATCAATAGGACTCTGTGAAGGTCTGACTCGATTGGGAGATTCCATCACAGGTTCCGTTGGTCTATCAGCAGTATTGTTCACCTCCATGTCTTCATCCTCTCCCATCTAAAAAAGTACAGAACATCAATTGATTAACATTACGTTGTGACAGTTATTTTGACTCTGGTTGATGATGTTTCCATAATCATTAAACCAGAGATCAATATCAATTTGAATTATTTAATGCTCTTTTCATTTATTCTGCAACCGTTTATTGTCGAAAATTTAGGATACTCTTTTTATAATAAAACATCTTTAAACTAAAGCAAAGCCAAGTAGAAAATATGTTTATTAGACCTAGAATATAGGCAATCAGAATTAACAATAAGGCCTTCTGGTCATTAGATTAGATAGAATATACCTAATTAATCTAATCTGAAGATGATCTAATAGTGATCAAAAGGCCTTAATTACCTATCTTATGTCTAAACACATGGCTTTACTTTGGTTTATTAAATCTCTCTCTAGTTCAACTTTAAACTACAAATCTAATTTTGTCCATTATATCACTTATTTCATCGATTATTGTTTTATTGTCTGCTTATTTTTTATAAATAATACAAAATATCTTGAAATAGCAGCCGGTTGCTTGCATAAACAAAAGCATCCACTGTAAAATAATAGTCACAAACTATACAATTGCATATTATAAATATCCATTTTCTCAATAAAAGGAGAAACCATAAAATGGCAATAATAATAAATTTTGAACCAACGCATTCGATCACTATTAATAAATTCAATTAGCTTAGCCATAAAATACTACACCAAAGAAAACGAAACATCTGATTATTTTTATCAATAACTTTGTCTGAATGTAGCCATATGCTCAACTTTATTTTTAATATCAAATGCATACTCGTATTCTGCCAATCAATTTCTCTCCCCAACAGTTTCAAGCAAAATACATAGATTTGATATGTCCTGTGAACTTCTATTTAAAATAGAAACCTAAATTTATGTATAGCATTTTAATTTTTTTAGACCATTCAAAGAGCATAGTGGTCGAATATGGAAACACATTTTTAAGAGCACTGGGTAGGCCTACCTACACGCTAGTTTTGTTTTAATTGGCAAACAACCAATCAAGTTAACTACTAACCAGAAGCATATCAGTCATTTGAGTCCAACGAGTGAGCAATGCCTGCATACGGTCCTCCACCTCGCGGCCAGTCTCTTCTTGGTCACCAGTGGCCTCTCTAACAGCACCCCCGCTCACCTCCAGTCTTCTGAACAGCGAGGACCACCGCCCCTCAGCAGACTCCAACCAATGCTAAATAGAAATATTATAAAGTAATCGATAGTGGATACGTTGTATATAGCTAATATCGATCACAGTGAACGTGTTCAATCAAATATCTATTAACAATGAATGTAACAGTGCATTAATTGTTTGCAAACTGTGTTTATCAATTGTAGGATAAAGAAACAAAGAAGATTGCATGCAATAGACGCTGTTTAGCGAAAACAATAAACAAGATACATATTCCACTTTATTTCATTATTAGGTAAGAAAAACATTTATTTTGTAAATTACACTTGAATAAATGGGAACATTTTGATTAAGATAAATGTCCAATAATGATGACATTGCACACCACTCTTAAAGTTAAATCATTGATTTGTCGTCTTTACTTTTCGATGAAATGTTATTTTATTTTATTTAGTGATTGAATAGATTTCTTTTCTGTGCAAACAAATCGTTATTATAACAGTACACAGTCTAAAATAAATAAACCTATACAAAATAATTATTGAAAAATCAAGTGATAAACGCACAAGTTGTTTACAATAAATCTTGCATTTATATAAACACTACAGGTAAGAAAGATGCTTCCACATAGTTCATACTGAAGAGCACACAAATTATTATATCTGTACCTACCAAACATAATGCAAAGAATCAGGCATTAGATGTACTGTATTATGCTAAAATAATATTTTAAAAATATTTCTTAGTGTTTAACAAATATCTACTGTCACTCAAATATCGCAGAAGTTTTTACCATCCATCTCTTCACTATAATATGAGAAAAACTTTTATATTCACAAATCTTTTGGACTATTTCAAAACAACACAATGCTTTCCAGAAAAAAACAAAAATATAGTAGTTTGCTAAAGAAACACGATATATCGCAATTCATTAAAACTAAACAACAGATCATGTACCAAATCAACCATGTAAAAGGTTACAAATAGAAAGAAATTGTGAAAATGGAAGTTAATTAGTAAATAACTGTTAATGGGTTATACATATTGCATAGAAAATAGAAATTATGTTGTTGATAGATGTTGAACTTATGTACTTCAGGCATGTGTTTAAAATTTAATTACATATTCGATTCTCAGGTTTTTTAATGCAATTTTTATTTGAAATCAAAATAGTGCGCTTCCGAAAATTAATGAAGAAACCTTTAAAAAATAGTACTGAGCAAAAAAAACTTTCTTTCTATATGTCAAACCGACCTAGGACTGGGCGTAGGTTTTCCATTACTCTCCATCATAGACATAAAAACTTAATCTAGGATTCGTATGCCCTTACTAGGACGACAGTCCAAGTTCTGAGTCAGAATTTTTTCTGTCTTAAGAACTTCTCTACTGCTGTGTCATTCGCTTTTCTGATAATTTTGAAAACTCAAAAGACTAGGAATAACACTGTATTTAAAAAAATAATGATTATTTTCGAGAGACCATACCTAGTGTAAAAACTAAAAATATATCGAATAAATGTACCAAGAAAGATCATGAGTCACTTCATTTTAATCCGGCTAAATAATACAAGTTATAAATCTACCTCATTAATAGTGTAATTTAACACCTTCATCTACATAATCAAAATGCGAGTTGTATTAGGTACAACAAATTAGAGATTTATTTAATAATAAACCTCACATAGAAACACGAAACATATCGTTGCCTATATGCGAATATGCATAGGATGATGTAGCCTACAACGATAAAAATAAAAATGAACAGTAAACCTCAAAACAAACTAACAAAATATACAATCTACAAAGTCTATCCGTTCGATGAATCATCTACATAGGGACAACTACAAAAATGTAGCTGATAAACACTATATAGGTACTACATATTATTATTATTAGGTATAGGCCAAACTAAACTAGATAAATGCTAAACATTTTTACTCTCTGGCAAAGTTCAATTAATTTACCTAAGACTATAGACTAATTCAACTTTTTCCTTCTCTTCATTTAGACACAACACAAATAATCACAGATATCTGACGTGCTGCATTTCTTGTTCTTTGACCTGCAAGAACTCAGCCAAAATATCCAAGGTCTACGAAAAATTATGCGCGCTGACATAAACTATTTATATGTATGTGTGTTTTTCAAGATAAGAAAATCCCGATTGAATAAAAAGAAAAACAAATTTCACTGCTTTCAGGTTGATAATTTTCAAAACGTCGACTGTAGGACTACGCTAAGCCTGGTTATCAATACCTAAAAGTCAACGCAATACTGTTTGTATATTAAACTGCAGTTATGTGCTCGATCGAATGCGTAGAGATAGGACATATATCACCATCCATAAATCCATGCATACCTTGTCAGGAATAGACTGTCTGCAAAGCAGTTTTATAGAACATATGGGACTAATACATGCTACTGCTGATTATTGTTAATACTGTACGTTCCATTTGACTAAACTATTAAAATAATAAAAAAACGCATATCAGTACCTACACAGAAGTTTGCCAAATGTACAGGGTGGTGCAGAAGTCGTGCCCCATGAAGAAATTTGCTATTAAATTAAAACTGATATTTTTATCTAAAAACTATATTAAACTTACCAGTTTATGACAGTAGGTGTTTAAATTGTTCACCTATGAGTTCAATGCACCTTTGTACTCGTTTTCTGATGGATGTTTCAGCACGGTTAAGCATGCTATCATTGCTGTTGGCGCACACTGAAATCGGATTCTCTCTTTAAGTTCGTTGATATTTCTTGGACGTTGGCAATATACGACGGACTTAAGATGTCCCCACAAACAGAAATCAAGAGGCGATAAATCTGGTGAGCCAGGTGGCCATTCGATCACACCTCGTCTACCAATCCACTTATCCTTGAATTAATGATTCAGAAAATACAGCACAATGATTGAAAAGTGAGCTGATGCTCCATCTTGTTGAAACCACGCGTTGAAGGTCATCCAGCAAAGGCACCAAGAATGTAGAAGCATTCGAAGATATGTCTCTCTCTCCATCCACATGTAATCAAAGAAATATGGTCCTAGTAAACCTTCATCTCATATCTCTGCCCAAACCATCATTTTTGGATCATTTGGACATGAGTAGCTTCCATCCAATCTTGATTTTTCACTGGACCAGTATCGCGAATTGTGTGGGTTCACATTACCGCTCAAATGGTACATCGCTTATTTTCAGATCTACATTTATCGATTGCATACGTTCCAGAAAAATTACTCAATTATCTTATACTAGCAGATTTTGTATATATTTCCATGGGGCGCAAGTTCTGCGCCACCCTGTATTGCATGTAAATTCAGAACGGACATCATAACTTTTGATAAAGGGGTGACAATGGTATTTTTTTATATTATGACACCCTGAAGTTTCTCCCCCAATTTATTTTCTTTTTTGCACATCTTCTCATAGTAATTCCAAAAAAACCAACCTGTATTTCTTCTTCTCCTGGTTTAGATAAAGCCAGAGAACTAGCTTCAACCTCTCTCTCGCCAAGCCAGTCAGCTAGTTCCGTTTCAGCCTCAGCTAACTGGGCCCATTTTAACAAAGCCTCCTGCACTCGACTATACGTCAGTTTGGTTTCATCCACTATTCGAGTCCAACGGTTAGCCAAAGATTCCATACGACCTTCCATTGCACTGCCTATCACACTTGAGCCTTAAAAATAACAATGAAGCATAAATAATTGATGTTTGTCTCTAAATCAATTAGACAACTAAAGAAATCATAGATAAAGATGTAACTACATCAAAGAAAAAAGGTACATTTGAGGAATAAATGTTGAAATGTACCTCACTGTATCTTCATTGTGCCTCACTATACCTTACTATTTCATCATTTGTACCTTTTTGAACTTTACAGTATACAGTAGTAAAATAAAATGATTATTTTTTCTCCCACTAGCTTAACTATCTTTGTTCACAATTGAAATGTTTATCTAATGTTACTATAAATGTATAACCATCTTTTGCAGTAATTCAGTCAACAGAAATCAATAAATAATAGACAGCACCTGCATATGCAAAACATAGTTGATATTTCTACTTCTATGTAAATTCAAAAGATAATCTAAATATTTCCTTTAGTGAATTTTTGGTGGAAATGTCTGCCAATATGTTTACAAAGGCAGTTCCCATAGGGCGGCAGGGTATTCTGCAAGCCCGCCCCAAGGGTCCGTCAAGTAGTTAGTTTTCTTATTTAAACAAGTTATTACTTTTAAACTCTCTGGCTAAGTCCACCATGGCGTAGCTAATCGCTATTTTTATTAAATTTATAAATAGCGATAGTATCTAAATCATTTTTTTAAACATTATTTGAAAGAACAACAAAGAACTTTCCTTAGAAATCTGGGATAAAAAATAAATTAATGTACCTCAAGGTACATGTCATCATTTGTACCTTCATATGTACCTACGGGGTACTCTGACGACAGTGTTGTATCTTACATTTGTACCTCCATAGATACAGTGTATACAATATCAAATATTAGAAATTAATATTTCATATTGATAATTTGTGATATATGATATATGAATTGTTGCATATACGCCTCTAAATCTGGTTACAATCACTGGATTGTAAGTAAAATTAGTGCATTCTCAGTTGATGCAATAACTATGCCAGAAGTTTAATTTATTGGACTCTCCAGATTTAGTAAGACCACCGAAATGTACCTATTATGTATCTAATTCTATTCTTCTCATTTAGTGACGATATACCAATATACATAGAATGAAAATGCAGTTTATTGATGAGTCTTTTAAACCGAATTGTGATATATACAGGGTGTCCAACCGCATACGTTGGATTGGATGCCGGGGACCAATCGAATGGCCTTCCAGATCCCCGGATCTGACACCGCCTGATTTTTTCTATGGGGAGTTCTAAAGAATGCAGTTTATGCTAATAAGACTAGGGCAATTGATCAACTGAAACAAATGTTTTGATTTTGATATTTAATTTTTATTTAAGTTTGCGGTTCGGTTACTTTTGGGACACACTAGTTTGTTGTTTGCTTCATAAATTAGGCGACCTACTCAATATTATTTGTTTGGTCTATAATAGAATATGCAAACATTTTAGAATAATTTGTTTTTATTATTCGGGAGTTTCGCCCTCCCCCCACCCTCTATTAAAAATGTATTTTGGTTTACAAAAGAATATGCCGACATTTAAATTAGACGACCTATTGGGGGAACCCTCCTTTTGCTACAACAGAATATGCTAACATTTCATTGTTTGGATACTCTGCGCTCTAGCTATAAGTTTGCAAAGGGCACCGAATATCTAACAGATTTTGTAATAACTTGTGTCGAAACAAATCGTTCCATTTCGAGTTGACTTTAAAAACGTAAAATCAGCTGTTAGTGAGAAAATTCGGTTTTATTTTAATTTCTATGTAAGTATATTATGTAACCTAGCTAAATATATTTAAGATTTAATTGACTGCGATCGAGCGTGAATACCAATTAACCACCACACTCAGTGCGTAGATCGAAAAAGTATTATTCTTAGAACTGATAGTTGTGCAGGTAGCAAAGCGATTAGCTACACGACGGGTACTTATTGTTCTGAACAGTGCAGAGTTCAATAAATCATACAACAATTTAGTTATTGCAGTTGAAGCTTTGTCTCGACTAAAGCTTTGCGTGCAATAACTATCAATTATTTAGCACAACAGAAAGGTATCTACATCTTAACTAGTTAAGATATTAATTTTACATTTGGATTAACCATATCATATTAGAAATTTCAAGCAAAATTACTCAGTATTGTAATAATTTAATTAGTAATCATTAATAATTGTTGTACCTTTCCATGAGATAGATGAATTTAAAGAGAGCAATTTTGAAAATTAGGTCTCTTAAATATGCAAACTAGAATTTTAAATTAACATACAAATGTTACAATAGAATGAGGTAAAGTACCTATACTAAAATATGCAAAATAGTTTCAATCAAGATGTGGTTATTCACTAATTTACCTATAAACGTCCTACTAATACTTTGATATTATTATAGTAAGCATTATTTAAACTGAAAGACCTCAAAAGGTGTTTCTTATGGCGTTTGAAACCTTTTTTTAAATATCTTATTAAAAAATAAGCCAAAAGAAAGCTGCTTTTTGAAGTGCATCAGCATATTCATTCATTCAACAACAAATATGATTTTACTGGATATTTAGATACTTATAAAACTATCACAGTTCTCTACCTGAAGATAAACGTTTAGAAAGATGGGCTGAATGACGCACACTTCGGGAACGTCTTCTGGAGTCGCTGTCATCATCATCATCCTCTTCCTCTTCGGAGTCAGAGAAAATAATAATTTGTTGAAGTTGATTGGCCATCGCTTTGTTCGCTTCAATGGCAACTTTAAGACTGCGAGTCTGTTCCAGTTGCAATTTTAAACTGGCATCAGTTGGCCCAATGACTTCACATCTAGAAAACACGATGAGACTTGATTTTGAAAAAATACCAACAAATTAATATTACTTAAATATTTAATAAAAATATCCTGACCCTTGTAAAAAAACGAGGGGTGGAAATTTTTAGTGTGGCAGCAAAATTCTGTCAATGACATTTTCCATTTTTTTATATACGAATTTAAATAATATCTTCAAACTGTTAGGGCGCTCCAGGTAACTATATTTGAACCCCAAAGTAGACTTATTCAGAAATTTAATAACTGCGTGGACCGAAAAAACCTTCATCTGATGGAGACACCTCACTAACTGGAGAGGTAAACTTTCAAAAAGCAGTCGAAATCAATAAATGACATAATGAAGTTTCTGGAGTCTACCATCTATCTGATGAAATCAATAAAACCTGAACAAAAATGTCAGACTTGAGAGTTAGATTCAGAAATAGATATCTGCCCTATATGTAGATCCAGAGAGTTGCTTTTAATTAAATTGTAATTGGATGCCTATTTACAATAAACAGTATTAATTAAACATACAATGTGTATCTTTTAGGCATGTTTTTTTCTTAAATTTTACAAAATTTCTGGATAATTTAAAGCAGTTTGGGTCATGATTCTTTATGTTCCTATTCGTATTTATTTTGATATCAAATTGAAGTCTAGGTTACATAAATTAGGATTTTCTGACTGGAACTTGCATGAAAAATCTACAAATTATTGACTCAGAATGCAAGAAATTAAATTTAAAATTCAAAATATTTTCAGTGGAGGACATCCATTGTCGTCTATGTTGTAAATCTATAGGAATATGCATAGGTATGTTTCAGTTTCTTGTTCATTTTTATATTAAATCGAAGTTATGACTTTCTAGCTAGAACTTTCTCGAAAAATATTAAGACTTCAAATGCAAGAAAATGAATCCCAAAATTCAAAATTTTCTGGTAGATAATTCTGTACCATCGTTAGCACAAGTTAACACCATCTCGATTTTTTGGGTGTTTTTGCAGACCTAAAACTGTCTTTGATTTTTAAAAATATAGTGGGAAGAAGGGCAGAATGCTGAACCCCCTCAAGAAAAAGCTAGTTACGGGAATAATAATAAAGTATAAAGTGTATCATTATCCGCTCTAACAACAGTTTAATCTGAATGACACCATTATTATAATAAAGTAAGATCAATATTGCGTGACAAAACAAAGAATCGTAATTCGAGCCGACAGTTGTGTTCAGCACTTAACCAAAAATAATGCTCATCATCATCGATCGATGCAAAGTTAAATGATATAAAAATTGAATAGGGAAGAATTAGCAAAAACTTCTATTCGTTATCATTCTTCTGGTCCCTAGGTAGGTAAGACAAAATAAAGTGCGTTAATCAAGGTTTACATAATTCATTCATTTAGTACTTTAGAGTCAAATTTTATCATTTTATTCTCAGAAAGATTACGTAACAAGAATGCGATTACAAAATAAAAGAAAGAACGGATAATAAAGCTCCTCACACTAAAAATGGACTTTATAAGTCGATCATTTTTTGATTTTGATATCATAGAAAGAAATTCCCCCAAAACGAAATATAAATCTAAGATGCCTCACCTCAGTGCCTCCATAGCATCCAGTGCATTTGCCATTCCATCAAGCAAAACCTCCTGAGCCAACATCAAAGTGCTATTCAATGACTCCTGAGCCTCTACTGCCGCCTGACGTAAACAGTCCCACCGTGAAGTGAGAAGTGCCGATTGTCGGGATACTTCCGACACCTCCGACTCGCCTAACAAATGCCCAGTGGACAACAAACTCTTGCCATCTTGTAGCGCACGAGCCAGCTCACTTTGCTTATCAGCCAGAAAATTCATGAAGTTCTTAAGAAAAAGATACGATTTACTATGATTAAAATTTAAATGCCATGTGAATGAAAATTTGTTTTCACAAAAATTAGAAAGGAAAGGTATAGCATTGGCCCAGGTATAAATCGCACTCGTACAAAGAAACAAGAGTATGGGAAATGCAGAGAAAATAAAAGTAATTACCTAAAACTGAAAATGGCTTTTAAATATCAAATTTGAAATTTAATAAGCAAATACATGAACAATATTGTGCATGTACGTCAAATAAAGTTCATTAAGATCCACAACTCACTTCGTGCTCCTCAAAAAGCAGCATCAACTGCTCGTGACGATCAAGAATCATTTGGTTTCTTCTTCTTTCTTTGTCCCCATCATCCTCCAATTGTTCCGGGATGCGCTCCGCTTGGTTTTTCACCTTGTCCAGGTCCTGCTTTCCGGCATCCAGACGCTCCTCAGCTTGGCCCAGCCAGGTTAGAGTGAGCTCTACTAGGTGCCGATAGGAAGTGAGGTCTACTTGGCGCTGAGAGGAAGAAGAGGATGAACGATTCAAATTCGTGGCGCGCAACTAAAGAAAGGGATGAGTGACATTTGAAAAAGGAACAAAAATAAACGATAATAAAAATAAAATATTCAGCAAATCACGCAATTCAGATAATCATTAATGATTTATCAAAACTGTGAGAAATAATAATACCAACTAGAACATGATTAACAAATTAAAACAATATTACTTTTTAAATATTTAAAGTGTACATTAAATAAAGAGATTTCAAAGTACGTCTATTTATTATATGTAGAAGCAAAACATGGACTCACTAAACAATCCAGGAAAATAACTCAATGAAACTTATACACAAATACGGCTAAGAATGGCTCTGAATTTCTCATGGAGAAAGCATATTATGACAAATAATTCATTATGAAACACTGTATGGAAACCTACCAAAATAATTATACAAGAAACCGGACAGTGGAACAGACACCTGAAAAGATGGCCTCAAAACTGGTTCTCTGATAAATTAACAAAGACATGCTATCAGAAGAACTATGGATACAAATATATCACTATTCTGATGATGACAAAGAAATGAGATAGGAACACTGATGATGGATAGAACGAAAGAGAAAGAGTTGTAAAATGGTTCGGATAAAAACTCGACATTTATAGAGATGAAAAGTTTCAAATATGCTAGTGAAAGAAAAAGAAAAGAGTTTTCTCTAAATATACCCTTCTAAAAATATCTGAGTGTAGTTTGATCGCCCATACCATCTAATCATAGAATAAATATCAATAACATAAATAAAATTGTTCACAAACTCGTAATACGAATAACTATGATAAAAAGAGAATATGACTAGTCTTCACATATAATCACTCACGATCTAGAGAACTTACAGTTGACGTCGTTTCATCTACAGGGGCCGGTCTAGGAGAGGAACATGCGGAGGACTGGCTATCCTGATCGTTGTCCTGTGCAACCTGGATCTCGATGTGAAGTCGAAGCGATAAAAGATAGGCCAGCAAAGAGCGCGTATCTACAAGGTCAGGGTTCGACACCTGTTCTGGTTGCAGTAGTCGCGGCACATGGAAGTGTTCACTGGCAAGATGAAAGGCCAACTGAAGATTCTGATTTGGGGTCTTACCGGTACGCGATTCGAAATGAAATAAATATGACCTTAAAATATCAAATAAACACTAATTAAATTATCTAAGAAACATCTAGCATTGAAATGGCTCAATAGAAAACTTCAATCAAAATACAAACAATTCAATATATTATTTTCACTGAAAAATAAGTACATTTTAGTATTAATTTTGCTCAATCTAAGCTAATTTGAGGTATTACTTAATTAGTTTTAAGCTCTTCTCAATAATAAAAATTCAAATGGTTTCCTGATGTAAAATTCATACCATTTGCTCAGACTGTTAATTGTGTGCCACATCGAAATCTGTCTTGAATTTAGAAGATACAGTATCCAAAAATGTGACTTTAATATCTTAACTATTTTTTTCCATAATTGATTTTGTTAAACACGTAAACCATTACCAGACCGGTTTCAGCCTGTTCAGTCATTAGTAGGCTCAAACTCGGATCCTCTAGTACGTGAAGGAAATGTTCTACCCACTGAGAGACAGGCACAACCTTTTTTCAAAATAAATTGTACATATATCATTTGTGGAAACACAATTTAATTAATCAATTCTAATGATACTTTGGCGCACAGACTAACTTTGGGGCGAGGATTAAAAATATTTTTTTCAAAATTTGCGACCTTAATGTAGAATGAAATCTTTATTGCAAAAATTAATAAATAATATCTGTCAAGCCTTTAACAATACTAACATCATAGAAATGAATATAATCCAACCAAAAGATGTGTATAAAAATATATGGCTTCAACATAAAAACAGCATCTTGTTCTACACCCAAGCTGAAGCATTATAAGGTGGTCAGTCAAGCTTGGCGATTGAAAGTACCATCTAGTTTATCCGAACTCCATGAAACAATCCGGTCAGAAATAAAAAAAAACAATAACAAGAAATATGGTGCGGGACTTTGTTTTAACCAGTTTTATATGAACACAAGCGTCACTCTTCACATAATATAGTTATTATTATTGAAAATGTAAAAGGCTAAATAAGCACTAGTTGAGTTAAAAGGCAGATCAAAATCAACTTTTGAGATGGAGGGATCATTACATTTATACCAACAATGCATATTCCTTATATAAAAAATGTAATGGCCATGGTTGATTGAAGAACCATGCTAGACACACCAATATTGCATACAAAAAATGATAATTTAGCCTACAAAATTATAATTTAATCGGTATGTGACTTAAAATTACAATATGCAATATCAGTTTTAAATGTTTAGATTGGCTTCTTTGCTATATGTTTTCAAATATCATATTATACTACTCTGGTGCGAGCTAGAACCCCAAATCCAAAATTAATTTCATTTAATTCAAGCTTTGCCCTCAGACATTTTTTACTTTATCCCATTATTTCTACTTTTAACCATCAGTTTTTGTTTCTATTTGAAATTGGTACAAAATAACTCACTAATTAAACATGGAAAGTACAAAGACGTGCAACATTTTTTTGTTTTCAATTAAAATTTGTGAGCACTAATAAGGAATGAATCAAGTAATTAAATTGCTAATAAATACTGATCAATTCTTTTGAAAATTCAATTAACTAGCAATAAGATAGCAATTGATTTTTAAATTAACAATACAAATAAATTACTAGGTTATTTTTCTATATAAAATATGAATAAAAATTGTTGCTCCAATATACAATCATTGGATGGAAAAATAAAAATATAAGAATGAGGGCAAAAATAATATGCATAAATTAACACATAAAGGACGAGATGTGCGAGTTAATGTTTGCGAACTAACACCGGTGTTGGTGTTACTGTATATTTTACTTAAAGAGAAGGACCATGAGTTGATATAACATTACATCAACATAAACTAAGGCAATGAGTTAAATATGTATTTCTTAGAAGCAAAAGTACCTCACTAAACTGAAAATAACCAACAAAGTACTCAGGAGAATATTATTTAAAAAAATCATTTAATGAAGAAATTTGTTCATGTTTATTAGTTGGCATCTGTACAAATTATTTAAAGTTATAAAAAATGTTTCTTTTGTTCTAAAGAAATAATTGTATGGCATAAATAACTAGAATGTAGAATTTGGAAATACTAAAAATAACAATCAATACTTAATTGTTTACACAAACAAAACTTTAATTAACTATACAACTAGCGGTAAATTATTCACATAATATAGTTAGGTGTTTATCTAATTATAACTTACAAACGTTGTAAAACAACGCCTATGTCCTACATTATTGTGTGAAAAACAAAAGAAACTAATTTGGAGCAAAATAAAAGGGGCACAACACTCATTCAATTGAGGGTTACGTCATACACGAGAGGAAGCAATTCAAAACATACAATGGATGAAATAAGATAAAATATTTAACAAAAACTCAATAATCGATAATGGTACTATTGGTAATAACTTACTTGTGACAATGAATGACTGCTAGAAAACCTAAACCGTCACGCCAAGATGAACTGAAGTTAGCAATGTTCACTCCATGGTATCTACAAATTAAAAAAATAGCTTTTCTAATCAATATGCAGACAATAATGCAACACTATTTAAACCGAAAGTCTTCGGATGTTTTAACACTCATATAGATACAAGGTGTAGTCCAATTGAAAAATCATCACCATATTCTAAACAAAGAACTTGTAAACAATTTTTTTAGTGCTAATAGATATTTCATAAACATTCATTCCGTTTTTGTTATAAATAAATTTATGCTACACAATGTATGTATTGCAAATTTCCCTATATTTTGTTCGTTAATCTGGGAAACAATACACCATATAATAGATAATGTAAAAAAGAAGTCACTAAAATTATGACAATATCTATAACTCCTGTAATTATCGAAAACAATAAAAAAAGCTTTTAGTGGTAAGAATAGGTTCCTTGTATTACAGACATGAGGGACTGTCTATAAAAGGTATATAACAATCAATATCAAAAAGAAAATGTAGAACAATTTCTATCCACGCTTCTCCCATAACATTCGTAAAAATAAATAGTTCATAAACTACCTGACAAGGCATTGGAAATAAAATTGAGATTTCAATGCAACAGCTCGACAGACATAAAGTAATCATAAAGATAATCTTATACATAATTTATAAACCTAATACTGACTGTACTATAATATCAGTTTCTTTCAGAACGATAGTCAAAATATCTAGGTGGGATAAACTAAAAAAATGAATTGAAAACGTAACAAGTAATTCCGTGTTAATCGTTATCATTTAAATTTAATCGTCCAGGTAATAATCACTGTAGGTATGCTGATCATCGGTTTCAAAACAATAGATGAATACACTAACAAAAAGAATAGAAGTGAGATACATAAACCTCAAAATAATATTGGCCGTTCTAGGGTTAAGACAATCCTTTTTAAACTTCCTTCCAGATATTATGTAACTAAGGATGTCTTAACGTTCCTCCTTTGCGCAGTATGAAAGTTGTGAAGAATATTGGTGAAATGTGGTGTACCGAAATGACAAGATTAGCTGACTGAAAACAATCAAATTTGTTGCCCGTTACTAAAATAATATTAGTACTCTTTATTGCAGCCAAACATACAAAAATTAAAATTAAAAATAATATCGGACAAGCCTTCGACTGTAATAATCTAATAAAATCAAACTAACTTCTCAAGATCAAATCAAAACTATGTAATCATACACACATCTTGTTCTACACCCAAGTTGAAGCATGAGAAGATGGTCTGTCAAGCATTGTGATTAAAAGTACCATCTTGTCCATCAAATTTTTTTTTAAAAACGAAAACCATTGAACAAAGCAGTTTTGTGTACACAACAGTCACTCTTCCCATAATCTAGTTATGTTATTTGTTAAAAAAAAAATTTGCAAACTGAAGCTCATACAGACAAAATATGGTATTTCCTCATTAAATAATTGTACTTCTTGCCTTGGTTGCTATGATTATTTCACAGTCAACAAAAGAAATAGATAAACAATTGTCTCTGCTAGAGTTATTTAATAAAACTAGATGCCCGTTGCAGCTTCGCGTACAAAATGAATTGAATCAGAAACCTCTTTTATAGCTCTAAAAAGATATTCTTTGAGAAATTATAAAATGTATTATACAATAGTTGGTGAGGTGTCCAGAGTTTTATAATTATGATGCCTCAACAAAAGCAACTTTGTTTACTAACCATGTACAATGACCGAAAAGTAATGCATTACTTAAATTTCAATTTCTTGGTAAATGTCATAAGTGTTAGTAATGATGTGATGCAATATATCCAAGGACTTTCTAATTTCATGGAGTCCTGATACATTTGTGTAAAGAGAGCATTTACATCGATAATGTGGATCTCTGGATCACCCTGTATAATGTAATGGAACATTTCTTTTGTTCAGTGGCCAGAATGCACCTAGCCTTTAGGTCATTGAACAAAACAAATGTTCCATTACTCGATAAGTTACTCTCCTAATGCTTAACTTACCTTGTAGATACATAATAGATCGCATTTATAATCGCTTGTGAGTTGTGTTTAGCCCGGTGCAATCTAGCCACGGATTTGATTTGACGTAAATAGATTGAACGCTACCAAATGCAGTATAATTTATGTTGTTGCCATTTATTAAAAAAGTAAGCCCTTTAGTATTTGCCCGCTATTATAAGGGTTGATTCGAGATGATAATTTCTAAAATTGGTTTAGAAAAGTGGCCTCTATGCCATTACAGATATACACACGGAATGAGTCCATTTATAAATCGGTAGCTGGAATATGGGCATTTGTTTAAGAATATATAACGAGTGTAGATATAAAAACGCATGCAAATACACAAAAAGATATAATTACCCAATTTTCAAATAAAATTAAAACTCACCCCTCTGTTTGCTGTTGGCACCAATTTAAAAGTTCTCCAGTTTGACGGTCTGAATCAAATACCGAAGGTATATTAGTTTCCTGAAGTTGAAATATTTTGTCAAAATGCCAATGCTGCAAGATTGTCCACACCAATGATAAAGTGGCTCTCTCACCTCCGTCTACAATATCTTCAGCAGTAAATGATAAATTGTCAATCTAAAAAATAGAGTCAGAAAAATTAAATCTACAACTTATTTTCAGTTCCGTGTTTTAATATTACTAGAGACGCAATTAGATATTAAAGTACAACAAGTTTCCCAGAACATCATTTATTATAAAATAAATAAATATTACTGGTATCACCAAAAAATATAAAAAATCTTATTATTTTTAGTGAAATGCAAAATGTTAAAAATAAAATCACCACCAATTAACTAAAAAAGCCCATTTATAACAGTTACCTAAATATAACATTTTATTTTCAAATTAGTTCAGTATGAATTAGGCTACCAAAGATGTCTACACAAAGAAAATTAGAGATAACCAGAACGTAATTATCGGTTCCAGTGTATTACTCATTCATAGATCGGCTACTTCAATACATAATGTATACTTAGACTACCATATCTATGGGTACCTACCTAATAGTCTGTCAAGGCATAGCTATAGGTAGGTATTATTTTATAAAATAGGTATCATTAGCACAGATGAGGGCCTTAGTCCTAATAACATTGTAGGTACCCAACCAATGTTAAGAACAGGCACTGCCTACAGAATTATTGACCCAACCTTCGAGAGCAATCCTACTTAAACAAAGTATGTATAGGTAGGTAATAAGCTTAATATCTCTAAATGTCTTCGCCTAAGTATGTTAATTCACATATAATATTAGGTAGACAGAAACTAAAGGAAAATGAAAGAAGACTATATTTTTCTATTTATAAAGCTAACAAAATCAATCCATAGCCAAAACAAGATCAAAATAAAAGGTTACGGTTTTTGGCTTTGAATATCCAATGCACTTCTAGACTAGCTAATAGTGTTTTACCTATAGAAATTATCAATAATTTAGTCTACATAGACACTGAATGAGTAGTTATTCTTAAATAAATTATGGCTAAGAAAGTTCAAACCACTTCTGATAACGATATGTAATCAAAATATCCACACTTAGGTAGATAATAAAAAAATATCTAGCTTGTCAATTGCAATATAAAATTGCATAATAATCACATTTCTCCAAAATCCACGCTAAAGTACCTACTCAGAAACGAAAATACAAAGTCATACAATATACTCAAATTCAGTACAGTCAAACATGTTCTTACCCCATAAAGGTCCTTTAGTAATTCGAATGCATAGAGAACATTGTTTAAATAGATTAACCTGGAGTGGCCGGTTTCTAGGGGCTGTTAGAAAAGAAATAATAACAATAAAATGACCAAAAAATTAATAAAAATTGCCAGTTTACTTATAGAAACACGATTTAGAAACCTTATCTTACTGTTTATTTATCTTTATTGCAGCAAACATACAATACAAATTAAAAATCTTGCAGCTTTGACAGTACTAACACTATAAAAATGAATATAAGCATTATAATAATAAACTAAAGGATCTTTGTTTTATTTAATTATGTATTTTCGAACTTTTAATTCTAAAACTCTTCAAAAAGAGATTTATATACCAAAATATCTACTTGCTTAATAGAACCATGCCAACCTAAAGCTCATAGCCAACCATCTTCAATTTCAAATAGTTGATGTATATCTATCTATAGTGTGTGTGTGTTCTGCCGAATCAGTTATTAGGCTGGTTCAATTCTATGGCATCCACTTTCTCCATCCTTCTCGGTTTGCTGCCCGGTCCTTCAATTCTCTATAGGTGTTTGGTTTGAATTCTTCTAACACCCCCTTTCTTGGTTTTCCTCTCCTGTTGTCTAAGTTTCCATCCACGATGGTCATCCATTCGGTTGTATCTTTTTTGTTATCCTTCCAAGTCTTCCTCACAATTTGTTGATCCTGTTTTTGACTATTTTGATACTGATGTTCGCTTGGCTTTGGTCTTTTTGGTCCCTTCCTTCGCAATCTTATCCACTATCTCGTTTTCTTCGTCTAGAGGTTGTTCTTGTTTGCTGTCCTATTCCCAACTTATAAATATGTTGCCAGTGGAGGCTTCGCCCCGACACTCACTTAAAAGTGTAGGATTGCTCTAGACACCATGTCCAAAATCGATTGTTTCAGTAAGTTATGGGTAATCGATAGCAAATTATGTTATTCATCTTCGACTGCGAATGAGATTAAAAAATATTAGTAAAAAAAGAATTGTGAGAACCTCATTTTCCAATTTTATAATAGCTTCTGTACCAAATTTCATGATTTTTGAAAATGGTCTACCCACTTCAAACAAAGACTAACCTTAAGTAAATGGATCAGTTTGTAGGTAAGATCATGATCAAAATTTGCATATCGTGATCCAGTCATATCGTATACAAATATTATTCCATTTTTCTGAGTAGACTCTCTACAATTAAAATAAATTCAGGATATTCGATTATAATAATTTTAGTCATTGTGTTGTTACTCTCCAAATAATAAGCTTCTTACTCTTGTGTGATAGCATCCAACTGTAGCAGAATGGCTTTCAAAGTATCTCGATGAGTTGTGTAAGGGGGCCAATGTAGCCGGGCTGAGAAGAGAAGGATAGCCGCTCCAGATGAATCGGGGTTGGGCTAAAAACAAGTACAATATCGCTATCATCTAAAAACGACCATGAACTTTTGAATGATTTTTTTGAAACAGTAGTAGGTACATGCGTTTATAATACCCAGGAAGTAGTGTAAAATAATTTTGCTGTTTAAGACAAGAAATCGCATAAGACAGGGACTACTGTATAACCTTTTAATTAAAGATAATTTATGAGGTCAATATTTGGCTAGTCAATTCAGAATAAAACAATTGGTCAAGAAATTCTCAGCTAATAGATAATATAAACATAGAAATAAATATCAAGAACATCACCATCGGAATTTTAAATGATCTGTTTGATTTATCTGAGTGACTCTTGATGAAATAGGAAATTTTCATAAAACTGTTTATTTTTACATAAACACTGTACTACTAAATTTCGTATCCAGAACGTCAATTGCAACACTAAATGCTTAATAATTTACTTTTGCTTAGTTACCTTTATGTATATATTTTATATAATTTTACATAAATAGAAGTCTATTGTATTGCTATCATTTACACTGTTTTCATAATAGTGTTTTGTCCAAGGCTATATAGTAGGTAAATGTGCGGATAAACTCTTCGTCACAGGGGGAGGGTAATACCTCCCTGACAAAAATCTGGAACTGCTTGAAATTGGTACCAGTGTACTAAATTCAATTGCGGATTTTTTATGTAATTAATTTACCTCTGAACCCCTTCCCTCTGAAAAATCGAAGCTGGGCCAAAATGTATTTAAAAATCGATTCTGAAGTCAAATACTGATGCTTTATAAACACTTCATTGTACCATTATTCCTGGTTTTAGTTTTTGAAAATATTAATTTTTGTACATAGGATGCAACCTAAGAGCTACATTTGGCATCTATATAGTTTTCTGCCGAATCAGTTATTAGGCAGGTTCAATTCTATGGCATCCACTTTCTCCATCCTTCTCGGTTGGCTGCCAGGTCCTTTAATTCTCTATAGGTTTTTGGTTTGAATTCTTCTAACATTCCCTTTCTTGGTTTTCCTATTCCACGTTTCCCTAGAAATCGACCTTCCAGAATTGCTTTGACCATTCCTTCTCCACG
>JAUYWI010106750.1:0-11157 GCA_034780595.1 Parotoplana pacifica
CAATTGACATGTTGTCTAGAGCTTTGAGACATTCTGACGGGATTTCATCTATACCGGGTGCTTTTTTGTCTTTCATCTTTTGGATTGCTTTCATCACTTCTTCTCTTGTGATAGTGGGTCCTATTGTGTTGGTGTATTGTTCTCTCTCTTTTCTGTTGGAATCTTCGTATAATTATTGGATGCATTGTGTCCGCCTTTCTTCGACTAGTTCCTTTTTGAAAAGTAAATCTCCTTTTTTATTTCTTATACAGCCGTTGTTAGTGCTAATACCCATTTTTCGATCACTGACCAGTCCTCTGTTGTCTGTAGCCACCGTTGACCATGGTTCGGCTCTTCCGCCAACTACTACTGCTGCTGCCCAACACTAGGATTAGGCTTAGTTAAAGGCGGCCATACTCGCCTTGTCCTGCTTCTTCATCGGGAATATGAGAGTTTTGGTGACCCAACAGCGTCCCTATTGGCTTCTCTCTCCCTCCGAAAACATCGTTGTTGGTCTGGGACTGCTTATTCAATGTATTCGCAGCAAACTACCATATGTGATGGCCGTTCCTCTATCTGCCACCTGAGGACCCACCCCTTTCCAGTTACATATTATTACCTATCATTATTTTTTAATGAACATCCATGACCTTCAATGACATTTGCGGTTGCTAATTTCTGTCGTTTACATGCGGTGGAGATAGAAACAAGGAATAGGAGAATTGTTGGTACTCATCTGATTATGTAGACCTTTTGCTGAGTAGGGCTCCTTGCAGTCGTATGTGGTCGCTTGATGATGGTCCATGCAGTGTTTTTGTCCGCTTCGTTGTTAACATTGATGCCACAGTGAGAAGGCGTACACTACATGGTAACTTTGATGTTGCGGCAACTCAACATTTTGACGATTTGTCTCTGTTGGATTGCGAGTGAGTGGTAGTTTTGAGTTTTTAAGCGTTGCGGTAGTTGAGAGTGCCTATATGCGATGGTTTTTATCTATTGGAGACTGCTGTCAGATTTAGTAAAGGATTTGTTGATCAGTCTCTCTTGGTTATGTGTGCACTACAAAACCATCACGGTGCTGTGGATGTTAATATCATATTCTTGACTGTTACTAAAATTTTCAAGGCTATTTTTATGTTGTCTTTACGGTTGGAATCGGTGTCAAGGGTGCTGTGTGGAATAAAGTGTTGTGATTCTATCCCAAGAAGGAGTACTATACACCCGAAGGATCAGCTCTCTAGGCACTTCGTTCAGGTAGCTGTTTTAACTAGATTTCGCTTTTTCTATCTTTTCGTCATGGCAATCTCTCTTAATAGGTCCTTTTATCTTTTAAGTTAGTAAAGTAAATCGTTATTAAATTAGTTAACTTTTGCTGTTGAGGTAATACTAGCGGTACTGGTTTTAGCTCCTTCAAGAATTTTGATACCAATTTTCAATACCTTCTCGGTTAGTTATTTGGGGTTCAGAAGCCAATATTTTGATTGTTTCACTGTTACAAATTATATTGCTTTTCATATTACCATAGAAATATACAGTTTCGTATATAGTTTTTTTAATAATTTGAAATAAAACAGTTAAAATTTATGTGTGAATATTATTCTTCAGGCCCTAGCTATGTTTGCAGTCGTTAGCTTGGTATTGAGACCCCCACAATGATGTGTCAGTTGCACCTGTTCTATCGTGTACTTTTGCTTACACCAAACTATTGGCTAAATCACTAATTAATTACTGTTTGTATTTTGTGTTGCTTTCTTTCCTTCTAGGTAGGATAAAGTACCACAATTATAATTTATTGTCGGATTCAATACAATTAAAATAATCTACAATTAATTTATGTATTCAATATACTGCAACAAAATATAAATTAATTATAGTTTTATAATAATCATGGAAACGCAAAGTAAATTAATTGTGGCTACTTAATAACTACTTTTTACGTGGAATTATCTATTTATTAAATCAGCTATTAATATCTAATAAACCATAAATATGTTTTTACTAGTAATACCTGCATGTGCGACTTAGAGTTAGAATGAATTTTGTTCAATTTACTTAAAATGTTTCTTTCTTTCTCTGTTGTTGTAATATTATTGTGCCTTCAGTTCATTTCTCGAATTTCGAATCTTTCTCTAAATAGCACCTTGCCAGGTAAGTATAAAATTCTACACAAGGATCAAGAACATTACGTAATCATATTATTTTTTAAACTTGTCTTACCTATATTTTTCCCGTTCTTAACTTTTGAACCAAACCCTCTTAGGGATGAGGACAATGATCTGCGATCCAAACTGCGATCGAAATTGACCTCGGAGTCGGATGATTTTCTTGGTCAAACCGTTATCGAAGTGCGGACATTATCTGGCGAGATGGATGTGTGGTATAATTTGGGTAATGTTTCTAGAACGTCATAGTATCGTGTAGAGATAAAAGTTGCAATGCAAGAAAATGTAACAATCAACAGTTTATAGGGGAAGAGAGACTCAAAATTGGCACTTTAAAAAGAACATTTTTCTATAACAGTTTTCAAATGCTGAAAATATGTTTAATTTCTTTATAGAAAATTTTAAATGATTCATTTTTCTAATAATTAAATATTTTATACAAACTTAAGAGTATTTACAGATATCAGTTTTAAAATTATTTTTCAACTCTTCCAGTTGGTCGAAATCAAAGAGAAGGAAAAGGACAGGTTTCCATACACAAAGCACTGGAACAAATTTAAAAAGGAAAATCGCAATACCATTACTACTTATAATTGTTTTTTTGCTTATCAATAGATAATACATGTTTTAGATAATAATAGGATTGCTAATACAGATTTTATTTCATTATTACCAAAACAAAATTAACTGAACAGTGTCTGGATCCGCTGAAAGTTGAACTATTTAAAAACATGTAATAATATTGTTATATCTGTGTAGATAGATTTTTGCATGAAATTTTAATATTTGAATTTCAAAAGTTAGTGAGTATTCGGTTGCAGATGTTTTATTTTTTCGATTTCGTGGGTTCATAGCAATGTTATTAGCAATATCAAGTTGTAAATTTCATTTTAGTTTCTCAAAATTTAATAGTTACAAGACAATGGTCGCCAAACTCCTAAAGAGATGGTAATCTTTACAGTAGTAAATAGAGGACTTCTGAGAATGAACCATGGCGGGATCCAGTCTTTGTTTAACCATTCATTTGTTAGACACATTAGAAGATAAGAAAGCTCATATTTTAAATTGGTCATTTGTTATAATGGTCAATTGATCGAAATATGCTAATCTGTCATTTATTAGAAAACCTCACTTTGGCCAATTGATAGACACATCCAATAAAGTCATTAAAATGGTCATTTGTTAGCAGGGACATTTGTTAGAAATAAGTGAATTGGTCAATTGATAGAAATTCACACTTTGGTCAATTGTTAGATACATATAATTGTGCATTAAGCTATCATATACTAATATGTATCTAACAAATGACCGTTCTATCAATTGACAAAACTGTGAATTTCTATCATTTGACCAACTAATTTATTTCTAACAATTGAACCTGCTAACAAATGACCGATTAGCATATTTCTATCAATTGACCATTCTAACAAATGACTGCCACCCAGCCATGGCGTGTTATTTATTATTCCAATTAAGATTTCTCTTTAAAAAAGGTATAATATGTATGTCTAGTTGTTAGAAGATAAGTACAAATGTTCTAAGTTGACCAATTGTATTATGAGTTTTTTTAAAAGACGATTGTATGCGTAATTTTCCAAAAATAAATTTTGATTTTTAAATTGAATTTGCCTTGTATCCTATATCTGTATTTTTTAACAACGATTTCTAGATTTTTTTGTAAAAGTTTGTCCAGTGTTTTAAGGTGGAGCCATTGTTGATTGTTACTTAGCAACTTGCGTTCACCTTTTACTACTTTCTCTCTTATATCTCGGATCCCGCACATTGCTTGGCATGACTCAAATTATATCGGAATGCCAACATTTTTTATATCATTGATCAATTAGCTATCTAGTTATCAAAGTAGGTATTTTTGGCATGTAATGATTGATTATACAGTTTGTGCATGAAAATATTCTATCTAATACATCCCTGATCCAAACAGAGATTAATCTAGTATAGAATGAATTTAAAAAATATTATCACTTGATTACTAGATTTGACTAATGTACGCGTATTTTATAATTTGTATATCAATAGCTTTTCTATCTACTAATTATTTTGTGCACAGTAATCAATTCATAGATGTGTGCTTATTAAGTTATTTGACAATTACAGGTGAGGTGTAAGCGATGCCAGGAATAAATTTAAAAGATTTTTTTTCACATGCTGGAGGTGGTGCAAACAGCATCGGAAACCTGTAAATTTTATTTTCAATTGTTTTTTTCCTTTTATGCAACTCCGATGCTTTAAAAAATATTTATGATCTAATTAATAGTAGATTAAATACAAACCACATTCTTGCTATATTTTACTTTGCAGTTTTACATTCACATCAGCTCCATTTAATCTTTTGCCTTTCTAGTTTCTCTGAAATGTTTTTGATATTAATTGAAAGAAAAGATAACGTGCCGTCTCTGTCCTTTGTATATTTTAATTTATTTAATAAATTGCTTTATAGTTTTACATTTTTACATGTTTTTTAAATAGGTATGTTGTCAATAATGACCCATCTTAGTCTAATGATAAAGACATTTACTTATTTTATTTATTGCGATTTTATTTCGTTTTCGATCTATATCACAACGCATGATATAGCCTGTAATTTCATATTATACTGAATCTAAATATCTTGTGAATTTATTATAATATTGAGCCTATTTTGAAAAGCATTTGTTGATATTGTCTTAAATATTTGTATAATTTACTTCATCTACATTTTTTAAATGTGATTTTAGAAAAGCGAACTGATAAATCGGCAGTGTCTGGTGCGATTCGACTTCACATTTCAGTAGAAATCAAAGGAGAAGAAAGGGTGGCTCCTTATCATGTTCAGTATACATGTTTACATGAGGTAAATGTACCTACATATTTTAAATGCATTGTCAGTTTAAATAAATTTGGAATTGTGACCCACAAGTATAAATATATGATAAACATATCATATTATTTTCCTATTTAAACTATCACCTACCATTTGCCCATATTAAAATGATTTAAAGTTTACTGATATAGCAACATATTGTACTAAACCACCACCACTATTATTATTTATTAATAATATCAAAATAACTATCACTTTCCCTGTAATCAAACTGAACAAGATCTGGAAAGATAAAGATGTTATAATTAACACGAAACGCAATATTGTCAAAACGCTGGTCTTCCCTGTTACCCTTTATGGATGTGAGGACCTTCAAGCAGTCAGACCGCAAAAGGATTGGCGCGTTGAACTGTAGTGCTGACGCCAAATGCATCGCATCCCTTGGACAACCAGAGACCTAATCACTGGATTCTAGAAGAGATCGGTCATCCACATTCACCGAAATCTAAAATGGGCAAGCATAAACTTAAATTTTTTAGCCACATCATGAGTGCTGAGAACAGCTTAGAGAAAGTTTGATGTTGGATAAAACCGAAGGCAGTAGAAGAAGGGGAAGAAGCAGAAAGAAATGGATCGATGACATTCAAAACGTTTCCGAGATGATTTATGAAGTCACCAGAAGTCGACGGCGACTTGAGGGTACATAGATACATAGGTAGGTAAATATTGATTACTGGGACAAATGATAGTTATTTTGGTATTATTAATAAATAATATTATTTAAAAATTGCAATAAAAGCTATTGCAATATTTTAATCATAAATTTAAAATATTGATCTAAAATTAGAACAAGCCAAGTAAAATTTATTGTTTTCACTATTTTGAACTGTCCAGAAATTAAAGATACGAGTAATATCCATTAGCACTCTTAACTCATATACTACAACTACAGCAGATAAACAAATTATACTAATTTATCTGAACTCTATATACTCTATATACTCTATATCTGAACTTATATACACAAATGGTAAGGAAAGGAAATTAAAACATTAATATATATAGTAGGATTTATAATGTTAATTTACTTAATATGAATAATACGGATGTGGTTTTCAAAAATGTTTTCATTTTTAAACAGTTGGATTGTGTGCGTTCTACTTAACGGGAAATGCATTTCAGCTATATTATTGACAAGAAATAAACATAACATTTAATGGATAATAATCTAAATAGATGCAAATTTACATACTCTTAAAAATTTATAATTTATAAGAACCCCAACACATACACAAAATAATGAATGGATATAATATGAGGAAATATATAGTGAAGAGCGAATTTTAGAAAATAAAAAAGACTAAAAGAGAGACTAAATAACTAATATAATATGATTGAGATAATTGTTGTTGTAGCACTAACCTTTGTAAAAACGGTAGTCCTCCCAGTGTGGGCTATGAATTTGATTACCTTTGATGGATTTAACCATATGTAGGTTAGAGACATTCAAGTGTGTAGGATGATGTGTAATGTGTTGTGGGGTGATTGCTTGCATGATGGACATATGTTAGCTATATTGGGATTAATTTTGAAGAATAATATCGTTTTCCCTTAGCAGCATTTAAATAATAAAAGAAAATTCACCAGAAAGCACAGGCTGCTGTATTTAAAATATACACAAATTTTCGACGTAAGACGTCCTTCTCAAGTGTAAAATGTTTACAGTGAAGGTATGTTTGTAAGTTATATACGATAGATAAGAATTGAATAGCTTGACAATAAATAAGGGAGTAAGTACATACATACTCCCCTATTTATTGTCAAGCTATTCAATTCATATCTATCGTATATAACTAGCTAACCTACCTTCAGTGTGCTTTCTGGTGAATTTTTGCTTTTATTATTGAAATGCTGCTAAGGGAAAACCATATTAAAAAACTAATAATTTCTCCATAATCACTGAAGAATCATTCAAAAAAGTCGCTAAAAATTCATCACTAAGTAATGACACAACCGATACAAAAAAATGCCCATAATAAAGCAGAATTAACAACTATTGGAAATACTTGTAGCAATACAACTTTTATTGTCCATACAATGTGTTAGAAATATTCTTTCTCAGGAACTAGATTTGGCAAGCAAAGGCTGTTTTGTTTATTGTACTCATGATTACTTTGATGTTTGTTTACACAGAAACCTGCCCTCAAAAACCAAAATGTAAGTTTAATTGATTTTTTAAATTTTAACACCTTTTTTATACTGTAAAATGTCTTCATTGACTTTCTGTTTGTGAATACCTACCCACTTGATAATTGTATCTAATTTGTACTTATGCATTCTGTCCAATTTAGATGGGAGAATAGAAAATGCTCAGACTTGTAAAACAATATTAAACTGCAATGTCATAATGGACCACAGTTCACATATTGCTAGTTAATACACACGGATAATAAAATTTGTCGTCCAGCAAACATCAAATAAGAAATAAAAGTTTTGACAGTACTAACACCATAGTAATGAATGCAATCCAACTAAAAGATGTGTAAAATAATTATTGCTCCAACATAAAATCAACATCCTCTCAAGATTAAATCAAAACTATGTACTCATCTGTATCTTATTCTACACCCAAGCTGAAGTGAAATGTTCACTGTGGAAAACATCGATTCACTTTGACTTCAGTTTATATTTAAGTTTGTTTATGCCTAGCTGACGAGACCACAACAAGGTACAAATAGCTGTCCTGGGCTCCCAATACTTGTCTGTAAAAGTAGAATAACACAGTTTGATCAAGCATTCCTGTTTGATAGGGATATCCAGGTCTGGTATTCTAGGAAGTCTGCTGACGTTTGCATATTCATCTATGAAGACATTTTCTTTTTCCAAAGCTGATATGGCTTCTTTGGTTATGATGTTGTTGGTGACATAAAGGGGGTGCCAGGTGGTGGTTTGGTGGCCCGGCCATCCATGGCTTTCATCAGGTCCCAGAGTATTTTGGTCTCGGTTCTGTCTGAGAGCTCGGTTTCCACAAAATTTCTCCAGCAGCTTTCTTTGGTATTCCTGATTTGTTTGGCGTGCACTTTCAGCTGCTGCGATTTACTCTGTTTATTTGGTTGTATCAGCTTGGAGAGGCTCAGTAGGCTTCTTTCCTTTCCTTTACAGCTTTCCCCACCGTCCACCAGGGTCTTGGGTTTTTGCGTGCACCTCTGGGGATGTTTTTCTTTGTTCCTTACATGATGATATCACAGAATAGATTATTCATTTTACAAATACTCCCACTCAGATTGAGCCTAGAAAATTCAAATTCAGTTTCTGTCGTATATTCTTCCGAGTGTGCTTTCTTCATAGCCCATTTCTGCCAAACTTCGTCAGTACCAACATCATAGTACTGATTGTAATCCAACTAAATGACTAAAAACAACATCTATGTACAAAATTATGTACTCATGTGTAACTTATTCTACACCCAAGCTGAAGTGGGGCGTTCACTGTGGGAAACATCGATTCACTTTGACTTCAGTTTATATTTAGGTCTCCAGAAATCAGACAAAAATGAAATCTTGCATGGAAGGCTTTTGTAACTTCAATTCATTCAAAATGGCACGGGAGAAATCAAACAGGGTGGCTATGGTTCTTTTTGCTGGTTTTGACTCGTTCCATCCGTCTTGTATGGACTGATTCAAGCGAGCAATCTGGTCTTCAGTTGATCTATCAGACCGGCTTGGTTGGTGTTGATGACGCCAGCTCGCTCCAGAATAAAATACAGACGGCTTCTTATAACTCTCTCGATAAGTTTTGCCAGGTGGCTCGTGAGGCTGACAGGTTTGTAGCTCCCCAACTCGCTTAAGTCCTTGCCTTTCTTAGGGATCGGGATAATGGTCGCTCTCTTCCAGCTAGGTGGGACCACTTTTTCCTGCCGCGATCTAGTGATTATCTCAGTCAATTTCTCTCTGCCCTTCTTGCTCAGGTGTTTGATCATAACGGGATGTACATCGTCGTCGCCCCTGGCCTTTCCATTTTTAGCTTACTAATTGCCATATTTACCTCATGAACATGGATATCACCGCACCCGCTGTTCCTCCTGCCCAGGCAGTATTTGTAAGTTCTCTCTTCATGCTTGTATCTTTCCTTTTTGATCTCGCTGTTTCTGGCCTTACTATGGGGGAGTCTTGATACCAAGGGTATTCTTTTTGCAAAGGCTTTTGCTTTTCCTTTGTCTTTATAGATGGTTCTTTTTGTTCCTCGCAATTTTGAATATTGGGTCCGTAGCACTTGTTTTCAATTTGGCAAATTGTTCGCTAAATATATGAAAACTCCAAAACACAGTCTGTTTCAAAGTATTCGTTCCTAACAAGTAGGTCATCTGTCTATCTATAGCGTTCGGCCAAACCAATTATTAGGCAGCTTCAATTCTATGGCATCCACTTTCTCCATCCTTCTTGGTAAGCTGCCTGGTCCTTCAACTCTATGTAGGTGCTTGGTTTGAGTTCTTTTAACATCCCCTTTCTTGGTTTTCCTCTTCCCTGGAAATCGACCTTCCTGAATTGCTTTGTTCAGTCTTTCTCTACTTATTATATGAGCAATCCAATTTTCCTTTAATCTGATTATTGTTTCCAACATGCAACGTTTTTTTTATTTATTGGAGTACTTCTTGATACAATTCCTAAAACCGCCATTTCAATTTCTCAAAATAAAATTATCCAATTTAATGGTGTAGCGCATTTGAGAAGAAATGGAAGATCTTGGTCTACAGATACCTCAATGTCGATACAACAAAAAATGATGCTAACCGGAGCTGAAAAACATGAAAAGGCACTCGTTGTCGACGGACGACCAGGCCAAAAGTTTAATGAAATCAACTTTCTAGGAAGCTTTTTCCGATCCTATGGTACTTGTAAGAGGGAAATTCATTGCTTTTGAGCTGTGGGCGGGGCCCAAGATGGTACAAATAACGTGAGGACAACACCGAACAAATGAAAGCATTCACAGAGAAATTGTAGGCAATGCTAGTTTGTTGGACACAGCTATCTATCACACATTTCTATCACCCTCAACTAGAAGACAATAAATCATCCGACATTATTCTTTATAGTAAAATAAAAGTTGATTACTATTATTTTCAATGCTCCATTTCTATTTATTCCATGGTTTATTTACCGAATCTCCTTTTCGATATTATTCTATTAAAAATGGATATTAATTTCTAAGATATTTCTGTATTTACTATTTAATGTATCGATATAGATATTTTTTAATTGATGCTCTATGATTCTGTAATAATTAAAACACATTTATGCTTTATTTTGTATTGCTTAAAGGATTTTAAAATAGAAACCCAAACCTGAGTCGCTGATATGTTTACCATTTTAATATTTTAGTTTAAGTTTTTCCGTTATATTTGAATAAAAATATAGATATAACCTCAATGTTTTGTTGATCTATGATCCAGATGAGTTCACCCTTATTTCATAGAGTGAAAATTCATTATTTTAAATTGTTTATTACCATTTATTGCACTGCGCCCTTATTACTTGTTGTTAAATCGATATTAATGTCACTAAATGTCTACGCCGCGTTTTGAGGGTGAGGCTGTAATAGAACGTACCTCCCAAACACTCGTATTTATGTAAATGCTGACGTTGACTTTGTCTTATTGATATGTCTTCATATTTCAGGTAAAATTTTTGCATTAATTTGCCTTGACCATAACGACTGTTGTGAACTCAGTTGTAAAGAACTGGACGATGGTAATTCCATAGTTATGCCCAAAAGCTGGAAGAATAATCGAATGCTGTTTTATGCAAATGTATGAAACTGAATATTGGTTTTGAATCTAAATGAATTTATTTTATGTAAAAACGTCTCAGTTAGATAAATAAAGATTTTGTTGACAAACTATCTTCTACACGTTTTGGAACAATTTTCGATTATAAAATTTACAATTACATTTTTATGAAAATAATTTCAATACAATTTCAATTAATAAATATGCAGCTAGCGATTATATTTATACATTTTGAAATATTTCCTTCTCACAAGTAGCGAATATATTGAGAATATAAATCAATCTTTAAAAATTTAAAAATGACAAATTTATACAGGGTGGCCCAATAAAAATTAAACACTTTTTATTCAGTGTATGTTGCAGTTATATCATGGGACTATTTGTTAATCTCGCTGAACTCTACTCTTAAA
>JAUYWI010106761.1:0-11157 GCA_034780595.1 Parotoplana pacifica
CTTTCTCCGCGGCAGCTTGTTGATTCTCCTCTTCAGCGACTCCCACGTACACCTCACCCCTAGCTGGTCCATCTTTGTTCCCTCATCCGCCGTCTTGTCCGCCATCTCATTACCCTCGATCCCACTGCTGCTGTTCTGAAAGTCGAATTTAAGATCCATATCGACTTTCTAAAAAAGATTTACGAGTTTCAATAATTAAATTTCAGCTAAATAGGACTCTTAGAATGTGGTGTTTAATTCGTATTGTTTTGAGCTAGTTACAAAATGATTTTTTTTTGCAAATCCTATAATTAGAAATGGATATAGAGTACAGTCACTCATAATTTTTTTTCTATAAATATTTTTATTAAAATTTAAGCCTGTACGTTCTGACTTTGAAGATGGTGTAATAAATGTGTCTGTATAAGAATTCAAAGAGTTTAGTAAAACCAAATGCTTTATGTAAATTGAAAATTCCTTTGACTCTTTTAGACTCAAATAAGACGACTTTCATTAAATTGTTACAGATACCTGAATCGAAAAAGAAAGCAACCTACTGAGACAAGTTCTAGTCATACCTACAAAAAGTAGGGAGGTTCAAACTGTGTAATATAAAGATACCTATATTTAATAAAAGGTTATTACATTAGCTTTATGTTAAAGAAAGAAATTGTAGGTAGTATATTCGGTATTCGTTTTTAAATTCTTTGTTCGTCTTAATACTCTTTGTAATATTTGCATTGAAAAAGGATTGCTATATCTGGTTTACCAATAATATCTATATAGATAATATGCATTGTTTGCTTGATCTTTTAAATACAATTCGGAGTTTAGAATCATTATAGCGTGTCTGTTGTGTATGTTTTGTACTAAAAAATATGTAGGTAAGTATAAGTTTAAAAAAAGAAGATGCCTGTACCTGTACTAGAATGAGTATAGACAGAGCAAAGTGAAAATAGGATATAAAGTATGAGCAAAATAAAATATAGCAATATTTCTGTGAAAAGAAAATAATTCTATCTAGAATAGCGATAATAATCGGTAGATATAACCCTTCATAGATATGTGTAGAATGTAACTAAATACAGAGAAATATAGATATATAAAATGATTATTATCACTGCGAAGCTGTATGGTTAATTAACTTTCTCTAATTATATTGCTTCCTTTGCTAGTACAATACAGACAGCCTCCTTCAACCAAATCTTTTACCGATAACATAAAGCTATGGATCATTTTCTGTAAGATTTGGAATAGCTGAATTTTAATAGCGTAACCGGGAAACAAGACTTTATTTTGCAATTTAAAGAATACTAATACATAAAAGAGACGATAGAATAGTTATTGACAAAATTTGAATCGAATAAAAGTTAGCCAAATATCAAAGAATATAAAAACTAATATACAGTCACAGGTAGTATTATATGAAGTTATTTATTAGACCTATACTTAATCTATGTAGTGGACTAGGTATTGACTATAAAAACGTTTTTTATGCGTATGTTAGTTTCAAACTAAATACTTTTATCACTAAAAAATAATATTGAAATGATAATAGAGGTAATAGAAGCTCTTACATCAGAAATATTTCTCAAACCAGTTACTGATTTACTGTTTTAAGTAGGTAACGCTTTTTGTCGAAAATAAGCTGTTTTAAAATACCTTTTGAACTTAAATACCAAACTTCAATAAGACATATCCATAAAAAAGAACATTGAAATTTATTTATCTTACATATTTAACATACATGGTTCAAAGTTTCAATATTCTCTATAGGGGATATACCTACTTACCCACGTGCGTGCGCCGGGCATTGATACAAGTATTTAACTCAATGCTTTTTGTTTTATTATAGTTAACGGTTGGTGTGATTCAAGCAACAGATCTTCCTGGTATGGATATGTCGGGCACTTCAGATCCATATGTAAAAGTGTATTTGCTACCCGATAAAAAGAAAAAATATGAAACTAAAGTTCATCGTAAAACGCTGACACCAGTTTTTAATGAATCATTCATATTCAAGGTAAATATTATAATACAGTATAAAGCTATTTTATTAATTATGAAATAGGGAAATTCAGTAGTATGTAACTAAACTATTAAAAAATATTAGGTATGTTTTTATGCTTTTTAACAATTGAAACCAAAGATAATCTGTATTATTGCACATATAGTTCGTTACAATTAACATCATTAAATGTCTTTGTATGTATGAGTATATACAGATAAAAACATAGATAGTTTGAAAAAGTTATTTACCTCTCCAACCTTAAAAAAACAACTGTTCGAATCCTAAAGCAATTTTTGAACAGATAGAGAGTAAGTACCTTTGTCACACTATCTATGTTTAATGATGTTATTTGTAACGAACTACAATAATACAGATATTTGTTTCAAAGCTGAAAATAAAAATGCATATTTCCCCACTGAAAGCTATATTTTCCAGAAATTAGAATTTAAATTTTCTACGGAAAGATAAAATTTTATATTTGGTTTTCAAGTTAAGTAAATTTTATAATGTTGAACGCTTTGATTAATATATTAAAATATCGCCTCAGGAATCTTCTTTAGCAAAAAATACATTTTGCCCATTTTGTTTTTTTAAAGCATCAGTCCAAAACAGACCTATACTTTATCATCAATTTGTAATTTCCTTAATATCTCCAGACCATTAATTGGATTATAAAATTCAAAGCTCTATAAACCAAAATAAAAATTGAAAGATATACAAAATGGAGATTGTACCTGCACTTTAATATTGTACAAAACAACAATAATTACGTTAGCATACCAATGCATACTTCGAAAAGTATTATTTACTATATGAGTAAAACATGCTTAAAATTAAATTGTCAGTCAACACGTATAATCTATGTAGGTATGTAACATCAAAGTAATAACTGCGTGTATTATTTTAATAGAAAGATACCCACAGCTTTCCGTTAGTTTTTACTCAGATGCATCAGATAAAAGAATGATGTTGAAAAAGCGGTATGTACTCTGAATGTCATGTATTACACCCATCGAACAATAAGTAAAGTATTGATTGCTTTTTCATTTTCCATGTTGTTTGCGCGACAGACGCCTGTATTTATTTTTACTTATAGAACTATTATATATGTAGAATTTATTATAAATTCTATTTAGTGTAAAAGGTTGTATTGAAAGAAACTAAATAATGTTGACGAGAAAATTATCCTAGGCGTTAGAATCGATAGTTCTGCTTTAAAATAAATGCGTTGTTGTGGATTTTTGCGCTTTTCTTGTTGATGTCATTACTTTCCAACACATGTGTGTTTATTTTGGGTGGGTAGAATCTAAAAAATGTTGAAAGTTGTGTCTTCTTCTTTTCAATCTTAACAATAAATCCCAGCTTATTTAGCAATAGATTAAGCATTATGAAATTTTATAATAGAAGACTATTCAACAATTGCTACACTTGAAAAATGATGTGAATGCAGTTAAAATTTGGGAAATCCAGTATTTTAACTATATTTCACTTTTTCAATCCATTTTGGAGACGAAAGTTTATACCAAAGTATATAAAGGTATAAAAAACGTTAATGCTTATCTCATGAGAACAGTACAGAAAACTTTCAGCGAACGCATGAGAAAATAATACAAAATTCGAACACTTGTAAGATTATTGAGCTATAACTATTTAGTAAAAATATTTCTGAAAATATTAATGACCATAATTTTTTACTTTAAAAAGCAACTTAGACCCCTTTCCAGAGGATGTTTTGTTTTCCTCTTTAAAATGTCAAAATTTGGAGAGTGTAAACTTTTTTAAAAAGGGGTACAAAATCCACTCCTACCTGATCCATATAAGATACAATAGGTATGCTTAAACTTTAGCATTAACAGCCAATTGCCAAATATTTAATCAAGCATTTAATAACAAAAATTAAAAATTCTAGTAAAATTCATGCAATATTTGCTGTGCATAATTTAGTAAATACTACAAGTACATACCTATATATATATGTATTGACTTTTATTTGTGTAAAGAATATTTTAGAATCAAACTACAGCTCCAATATTAACAAGCGAGCTGAACAAAAATGGTTTACAGTCGATACGCTCTATACCAAAATCTTCATATTAATACTTAAAATAATGAATTTATTATTTAAAAACAAAATTTATTGGCATTTTCAGATGAATTTTCAACTTCTCCAAAGTATATAGTCATTTCTATAACCTACCTAAACTAACAAAATTTGATCATGTTAGTAGCCTGTTGATATAATCTAGATTTTTCTCTAATAATGTATGTATAGTGAGATTATTAGCATTATAACTAATCACTTTTATCACTTTTGGTTAAAATTAAATAGGTGTCCATAAAATAAAATAAAAGCACAAAATGTATAGTTTTATTTTCTACTCAGTCTTCTCAGAAAATTTACAAGCAAAGAAAACAAATAGAATTACCATCTGTAGTACAAAATTTATTTAAATATGTATTATTTTGATAAACTAAACTGAGAATTAAATATTTATTTTATGGTAACCTATGTAACAAATGATTCATTCGTGTTTACCTACTTTTTTTATTACTTTTACTAATATTTAAATTTTAATGTTTATTGGCAATTTCTTAGATTTTAGAATGATTTAGTTATAGTTTATTCTTTTGTATTTTTGAATAATTTGTATACAAGAGTTGTTTAGGGATACTTTCATTTTAAAAACCTGATTTTAATTAACTTTGATTGTAAATTGTAGTAATAATTAACTTATATAATTATAGGCAATTAATTGAAATGTTTAGATCAGTGTTTGTCGATCATTTTAACTCAAGTGCTCCTAACTCCAGCCTCTTATAAATACCTAATAAAATAATAAATACACAAATGCCTCCTTGGGCAATAATGCCACGATAAAAGAAGCGCTGGTTCATATTATTTTTTAGGTCTATAAATTGTAACATATCTAAACAAGTGTGTTCCTTAAATGTATATTTTGGAAAACATTTATAGATGACTTTCAAATTGGTAAATAAAAACAAAGCAAATTCCAAGTTTGTAATTGATAGTTTGAACGTCAATAAAATATGAAATACAACTTTTAGCGGTAAGGATATTTGACTGGAAAATGTTTTTAATTTTATTATACAGCTCTCGTATTATATTTCCTCTGTTTCCTCTTTTTTGCTGTTAATATGTATTCAGTATTATAGTAGATTTTAATCCGTCTTTACTTATCTTTTAAAGGAAATTCAAAACGTTGCTTTTCATAAATATCTAAAAATCTTATTTTAAGTAAGACATCTTTCTAATGATAAAACACAAACTAATTTAATATTTTATTTTTGCAAAATATAGATATTACGGAGGATAAAACTTTATGGTACACCGAATTACAGAGATTTTCTTAACAATCTACTTCAAATAGAAATATTTTTCGCTATTATTATATTAATTATTAATAAATTTAGTTATTTAACATTTTTTAAGAATAATAAAACCTTTTCGATACAAATAGTACCTACTAGCAAACTAGCAGAAATAATAAAGAACCACCTGATAAATAATAATCTACCATCTACGTACCTATAACAGAAATTTATTGATTATAAACTTGAATAAAATTATTATATTTAAATTATCAAATTCTTAAGAATAAATTCATATATTGATACTATTCATGTTTTATATTTAATTTTTATTTTATGAATACTACAGGTTCCATATGCCGAGATAGGAGCAAAAACTCTTATTTTTAACGTTTATGATTTTGATCGTTTTTCAAAACACGATCAAATTGGTCAGATTCAGGTTCCACTCAACTCTGTTGACTTATGCAAAGTTTTGGAAGAATGGAGAGATTTAAGTCCACCGGATAAAGAAGGTGACAAGGTAATAAATATTTTTATTAACTAGAAAATAATTTTGTACAGAATGATCAAGTTATTTATTTTTGTGATAACTATCAACAGTGAAAATCGCTTACCATAAAAAATTAGGTTGATACATAATTCAAAAATGACATAACATCCTCTATGCTGTAACCTACTTGAGTCTGGATTTTAGAATACATGTGAAAAATTCTAATGTTGCCGTCTTCAAGATCAAATTTGGTAAATTGGTCCAATAAAATCGATTTTAAAAATCATAAAATGAAATTTAAAAAAATATATTTAGTCATGGGGGAAATCAATAATTTTGGGCATGATATTTTTTTATGATCAGGTACAAAAATTACTTCAATATGCTCTCAGATGGCCATACTTGACACCTTAATTTTTTATATTTTCTGAGGGAGGACGCCCCCAGACCCCCACCAAAGGTCCTGGGTGGAGCTACTCCTAGGGTGGGGTCAAGGACCTATAAATATTTTTATGTTTCAAAATATCAAGTTAGATTATATTTTGCCCCCTTAATCTTGAAAATGCTCCAGCGCCCCTAATTATTCTCATTGTTTGTTTATTAGTAAAACTGGAAATTAAATTTCAAAAAATAAAACCGTTAAATATGTTTAAAACATAATAAAAGATACCCATTTTTACCAATTTTCTCAAATTTACAAATACTGTTAGCGTTACAATTGTTTTGTAGATAAAACTTTATAAATTTATCGCATATCAAATTAAATTATGTAGGTAATCAACTACATGTAAAAAACATATTTATCATTCACAAAAGAAAAAAAATAATATTGTATCTAGCAAAATATACCACATCAATAATTGTTGTAGGTATCCACCTATTATTGAATTACATGATAAACAAACAAAGTGTGACAGTTGATAGATTCAGTAGCAATTTATTTGTTTCTTTTAAGTTTGATGGAATTTCTTTCTATTTTCTAAAAACAGTTTTCAATTAATATTTCTAAAGATAAATTCGATACCACTCAAAGCGAATTTAGACTAAACTAATTATTCAATTAATGATACTGCTTTTAAACACTAAACATTTCAACTACAAAATAATTATCCTTATAACATTTTCTAGAATATTTGTTAATGCTTGAATGAAAAATAGGAAGTATAGAGCTAGGCAGTTCGATAACAAAATACTTATACGTAGTTGTTTTTATAGTCGTTTTGTTTTAAGTATGAAATGAGTACAGAAATGACTTAAGTACGTGTAGTTAATTTATAACTTATAATAAGATGATATTGTAAAAATCCCTAAAACTAAAAGCAAGATAAAAAATCAAATTATAGATTAGGTAGTTTATAAAATTTGTTCGTATATCATATTATTTCTACAGTACTCCTACAACTTTATATTGATTAATAAAAAAAGAAATAAGCCTTAAAAACCTACTCTTTGTAGGTATCTAAAGTTTCTTTAGTCGAAATTATCTTCATCTTATCGATCATATAATTTGCAATGGTGGCGTGTAGAGATTTGACTTTTTAGTATTGTAGTTACAAAACTTCTTGAGTTTGAAAATTTATCTTTTTAGACAATATATTGTTAGTTTCTATTTTGTTAGGAATGTAATAATGATCGCCTATTTCATAGTGAAGTCTGCATACCTACCTACAGAATGGTACAGGCTATGTTACATCTACCCTGCATGAACCGTAAGACATAAAAAGCATCTAAACATGTTCTGTTCGGTATAGGTATTTCTTATACTTTATTGAAAATCTATTTCAAGACTTGCCAAATTCTTTTGTGTTAAAACGAGTGTTTAAATAAAAAGGTATCATTTTACATACCTACCTACATTTATAGTTTATTCACGTGTGTTAAAAAACCTATAGTCCATGCTAGTACTGAGTTTAGTTTTTCGAAATAGATGTTCTTCAATTTGTTAAGCTTTATAAACACAGACTTTAAAACCCAATATAGCTGATACCTACATAACAAAACTGTCTGTTTATACAAATTGAGTTCCACCTCCCACTTTTAAACAAATTCAATTAAATTACAGAAATTAAATATAATTCATAAACCCACAAAAAAATAAATACATTCAAAATTTATAAAATAATAGGTAATATTAAATTTAATGCCAGACGTTTTATAATGAAAACTATACTTTGATTTTACATATTAAAGTAAATGGTATTACATTTGCTTAAGATATGACCATACAGAGAATTGTCATTATAAATTTTGTTGCCAACTGAAGATGTTCATTAGTTCCAGTATAATTATTTCACGAAATAAAATCCTTAAGTTTTAGTATTTACAGAGTACCTAACTATTTAACAAAGGCAAAGAATAGTTTACATTTTTTAAGCATTATTGATTCGAAGAATGGTAAGTATATATAAAATCGCTATGTTATGTTCAAGAATTAACCTGTTTCTCCATTCAGAGATATACCCATATTAAATATATGTATTGGGTGGATGCATTGCAATACATTGCTTTCAAATGCATTGCTGCACTCAAAATTCGTTCATCAATTTCGAACGCTATCGCAAACTCATTTTTCATGCAACAACCTTGCATTGTTTCCATAAATAAAATAATATTTAAAAATAATCTAGTCAAACAAAATCGATAAAATCTGTTTTAGGAAAAATAAAACCTTATTTCGAAGATGTTTCGTAGAATAAATTAGTAAAATATAATATTTTCATACTAATGCCCAATAAAAACAGTGGTTAACAAATTAAGTAAGATTTACTGTTGTTACATAAAATAATACAGACGGGTATAAAACATGTTGATATACAATATGTATAAGTATTTTATAAACTTCTGAATAATACCTAAATATCTTACTAGTTTTCTGGAAAATAGATAAATTACCTAATGTATTGTTAATCTTACTTTAGGAGAACAAATTGGGTGACATTTGCTTTTCACTTCGATATGTACCAACTGCAGGAAAATTGACGGTGGTTATTCTGGAAGCAAAAAATCTTAAAAAGATGGATGTAGGAGGATTATCAGGTAATAATAACATTAACTAGAGAGTTGATTGTTTTACAATGTGTACTGCGTGATATTCTTATTCACCTATGTCAAAATTGTATATTGTTAATTATGCCCCCGCCTCATACCTCTCTAAAAGTGTAGACTTCTCTAATAACCCATGTCCAAAATGAGCCATTTTATAAGCTGTAGGATATCTAAATTAAGGTCCGTTTATATTAACTAAGGTTTATCTAGTTAAATACACATAAAATATCATTGCTAAATTTAATGAATTTATAAAAATGCTTTATTGATGTAGGTACTTCTTACGTATCTGATACTTTATTAGGATTCCAAGCAAAAATATCCTAATTTGACCCAAAATTTAAAACACCAAAAATCGATTTTTTTTAGTTTTTAAAATACGAAGTACTATTTAAAATATTTGTTCAAAGGTTTGGCACACCAATTTGATTTATTAAATATCAAAATAATGTTTAATAATTAGAAAAAATAACAGTCCAATTAATATTTTCAAAAACTGTGATTTAAAAAAATCAATAAATATTATTTTTTGGGGTTTATAAAAAAGCCAACCAAAATTAGACTATTTCCCAATTATGCATTTATCAAATTATCAAAAGAAAATGAGTAGGACTAAATAAGCTTTAAAACCCATAGTTTGACTTCATATTTTTAATGTGATGACGTCATCGGCCACTATCTCGGCCACCATATTGATTATTTTCAAGTTTTTTTTGCCGATGAATCTTTCCAAGGTAACTGTGTACCAAATTTCAGCCCAATCGATACACGGACAATATGAAATTATAGGGTAGGGATACCCCCCATAACTACGGCTTTTATTTTTTATGTCTGACTATGGGGAGGGGGGCGGTTAGAGATTATGAAAAGGTACATAGGTACTTAAATTTACACAAGTATTAATAAACACATTTCGGTAGCCTAATGATGTGAAAACAGAGACTGCAGCTTTTAGGTTTATACAATGTTATCAAATTTTTTAACTACAAAAGATGCGATGCTATTGAAATTGTAGCATAAGTTCCAACAGCTCCTACCTCGACGACTTTCTCTCAGCTCAAGATCTTATTACGGCTAACGGCACCATGCGACAAAAATTTGTAAACTTCCTACTTTTCATGGTCCCAATCACCGTCTGACCCATCTAGACTGGATAATTCTGTCACAAAAACAAGCTATTACCATCTCGAAGGTTAACACGCTTTCTCCCAAAGTTCTTACTACAGACCATAACCTCATCTATACTAATCTCTGGCTACGGTGTCATAAACACAAAAAATCACCCCCTTCTCCTTTATGGTCCGAACTCTGTGATTCTACAAATCAAAAGAATTTTCTTGAAAAAGTTTTTCAAGAACTTAAGCCGCGATGCAATGTTGTCCATTGGCAATGGCCAAGGCTGTAGAGAGTCTTCCAAAAGGAACTTCGCAAGAAATGCAAAGAGGTTTCTGGGACTCTGATCCTATTATTACCTGTGCTAGGCGTAACCTTCAGAGTGCTACATATAAATTTAGGTCTGAAAGTAAGCGCTCTATCGCAGCGGCTGAAGCACTTAGAGAAGCCTATATATCCCAAACAATTATTCATACAGAGAACGCAGTCACAATCATTAAAGATGCAACTGTTAACTGTAAGCATGCTGCTGCGTGGAAAGCGAAAGCTGTCAACCAGATCGATGATCCCAAAAGTAAACCTACTATAGTGGTTGCTGCTAACTCAGTTGAACACAGAAAAGTACTAATTGCCGATCATTATCGTACAGTGCTCAACGCTAAACCACCTCAATGCAACCTTCTTCCGCTACCTGGTCTCCAAGTACCCGATTTAACAAGCTTTAACTGTGGCCATATCTCTCGAGCAGAGGTTATCAAAGCACTTAAAGCTACTAAATCTGATACCGCTTCAGGTCCTGACAACATCCCCGCCAGAGTCCTCAAACTACCTGGTTTTACTGGAGAAGTCGTCACCCGTTTACTAAACGCATCCTGCCCACTCGGAGGCGACTCTAATGCACGTGTACCTCAAATCTGGAGAACAGCATCCATCATCTCAACTCCTAAGTAGGGAAACTCAACATCACTCGATAAGCAGCGTGGCATTTCTCTTGCCAAACTATGCAACAAAATCATTTTAAATCGCCTACTTCCAGTCATTAATCCTCTATTGTCACCCAATAAGTGTGGTTTTCGCCCTGGATGATCATCTACAGAACCAATTGTTGCCCTCCGCTCAATCATCGACTCTTTCCGTGCTCGACATCGTTCCACCTCCATTGTGTTTGTAGACTTCAAGAAAGCCT
>JAUYWI010106772.1:0-11157 GCA_034780595.1 Parotoplana pacifica
TGAGGCTCTGTTGGTAGAACGTGTGGTGAGAAGGGAGTTGGACTATTTGGGTAGAAGAGTTAGAAAGATGAAGGTGGGAAAGACCCAAAAAGAAATGGAAAGACTGCATTCGTGACGATATGGAGCAGGTGGGAGTCCGAGAGGAGGATGCAATGGTCCGCAAGAAGTGGAGCAAAATTACCTGCACCGGCGGCGACACCACCTAAATGTGGGAAAAGCCAGAAGAAGAAGAATTCTACATATCTACTTTTTGATGGCTGCTTACCGTTCATTTTGTTCAGTCAATAACCTTTTTACCTGTAGTAAAACGGAATTGTGAAATTGCTTGGCCTAAATCTGATTCAGCATTGTAGAGACAAGCCAACGATGTCTATTTTGCTCCCTGTAAAGTTCTAGCTCAAATAGAATTCCAGATTGATTTTGACATCACTTGATATTGTCTTTGTTGAGCCAGACCCCCAAAATTGGAAATCGAGTACCGATTTGGTGACGTTACCTATTTAAAAAAATAATCTGGTGTCTCACTCACAACCTTTAGAAAAATGTTGTCAGATCGGTAGCTTAATGCTTATTATGGGCACTGTACTCAAGATGGAACCCTCCCTATATTTAGCCATATTTATGAAACAAGTACTATCCCATTGTTGGAGGAATTTATAAATATGTTCCATTTCTACAGATCTTTGGGGTCAATTAACTTACAGTTCTTGAATTAAGCTACCGATCTGAAGGTGGAGACACAAGTCTAACCAATTCGGTATTTGATTTCGGACTCGGGACGACCTGTATCCCCCCATGTGGTGCATATAATGTTTATCGATTGTTTTACCTTTGCGCATGTCCACAGGCTCAGGCGCAGCAGTGTATTCTGCAGAAATCGATCGCCGACAATCGGACGGCCAGCATAGTGGCCAAGATCTCGCAGCAGATTGTCGAGTACTACAAGCAGAACCTGATCCACCTGGATAGTGACAATGTCAAATTTGTGGTCAGTAGCCGACGCTACAAGGTACGTCTGTACATACAGCCCAGAGCTTTATGCTGTTAGGTGACGATTCGTGTTCTTTATGTCCAGAGCCAGAGATAGGGGTTAATCCAACTTTTTGAGAGGCGAAGCTTTGAATGGCTTATTGTAGGCATACATAATATGAGTAATATTAAAAAATGATTTGTCTCAAGTTGTCCAGTGTGCGCAAGAAGGCCCTGGGCTCACTTAATTTATTTTACCTATGCTGAAAAATTGCTGCTCGATTTCTGTTGGTGTTACACGTAATTAAAAAAATGTGATCCTACAATGATATCTATGTATATGTTTTTTCAAATTTATGTATTTTAGAAGAATATTACTCACAAGTAGTACTGATTTTTAATCATACTTTTAATAAAAAAGAACATTTTTACGAAAACAATCTTTCCTGTAATTGTATAGGACCACCCCATTTTTTAATTTCTTGTAACACCAACAGAAGTCAGTAGATCGAAGCAATTTTTTCGGTATTGGATGAGTATGACATATGTTGTGTGACCCCAGGGCTTTCTTGTGCCCACTGCGCAACTTGAGACAAATTATTTTTTAGTAGTACCAATAAAACAATAGGCCACTCAAAGCTGTGCCTCTCAAAGGTTTGATTGGACCCTATCTCTGACTCCCGGACTATTGTATTGTTTGTTCAAGAGAAGGATATGTTTTATTTGTTATGGTATTATAAACTCTTGTCATTTTATTGTTGTTTTGTTTTCCACAGCGACTTCTGAAAACCCCTAACTTCTTCACAGTAGAAGTAATTGTTGACAGTTGTTTTTTTTGCGAGTTTGTTTGGTTGCTTTCACACGTAGTGTTTTTTTTTTTTACGTTAACCAAATCCAGGTTTAATAAGCTAACAAATTGCTAATTATTGCGCTTTAATCTGAGTCATGTAATTTTCTGGAAATCCGGATTCTACTCTAAATTGGGAAGTCCCTGGGGAATATTTCCCGCATATCAGGGTTGTCCAATATTCTGCCTATTACATATATCTGGAGGAAGCTTTTGCACTGCTCTCTGTTCGAATTCAAAATTATAATAGAAATTGTATTCATAAAAATCGCTCCGTATTTTTAGCGTATATCATCATAGAGAGTAAGTGCTGTTTCCGGGTTTTTGATGATTTTTAAAATTACGTGCCTAATTTTAATAATTTAATTGATTTAATTATGTTATATACACGGTGGCCAATTAAACAGTCCGACAGTTTGATAGCAACAAGCAACAAGCAATATGCAAAGTGTATCTAAACAATAAAATATAAGTAAATGATTGTAACAAATGTTCAGACTGACCACCTCCTTGTTCGATGCATATCTTCATACGAGAAATAACGGATTGACACAAACTCCTTGTTTGAATGAATTGCATTAAACTGTGTAATAACGGCCTTTTTAAGATCATCCCTACACTCGGGATTGTTTCTGTGAACTGGGTGCATCATGGTTTACTTACTCGTGCAGCGTTTCTAGTTTGCCATTAAATGTTCCACAAAAAAGACTCTTTGCTGCTGAGATGATCTGATATTGTGTTGCTGCATCGTAACTTAATTTTTTTAAATTACACAAATTACTAGGTGGTGTTTGTAATAGATACTGATAGTGTAACTCGTGTTGGCTTGTGATTGGCTGAATGGTGATATTATTCACTTGTGTTGAACTCTATAATTATGAACTTTATGAACTCTATAATTGATAAGAAAATCTAACTAAGCGTAAGGCTACTTCATGGGTATCTAACTGTCGGACTACTTATTTGCCACCCTGTATACATATATATCCTGTTGCTGGTGTAGTTGTGTTAAGAGTAATTATAAAAAAACACAGGTATACTTTGACAAACATACCACTTATTTATATTACTCGCTAATGATAGCTCAGGGCAGCTGTTTTGGCCTCATCAGCTGGGCGCAATCTCAGCCTGTCCTGAGCAATATAATATTTTTTCGTATATTTCATATCAAAACATAAAAGAGAGGAAAAGCCAACTGTCTGTACCATTAATAAAGTTTTCGAAGAGTAGATTTAAGGCCTAGCAACCAAATTGGTACCATGGTCATGGCTGGTAGTTATTAGCTATGATAGTTTACAAACAAATGACACCAGACTTGTTAATCGTTTTACTTTGCTTAATGACATTATTACAAATTAGTTCTCTCCTACCAAACGATGAGCCGAAAAAAATGTCTTCAAGCATAGTAGAAATCTGTCACACCAACCCAAGAAGAAAGCTTGCTGAAGTGGAAGTCATACAAAGAACTTTACAGAGAGAGAGAGAGAGAGTAAGAGAAGTGGACAATGAATACGAAAGACAACCCGCTTCTCAACAGAAACAAACCATGAGAAGACACCATTCAAAAGTGGTCCATCCATGATATTCTGGTAAACGGAAGTAGTAATAACACCAATTAAGCATAACTCAAAGCTGACGCTATCACGAGCCACAGAAGCCACTCAGTGATTATTATTTGGTAGTCACAGTGGGCACCCCAGAACAACCTGTCCTGATCACCAGAAGGGTCAAAAGGGTCGACCGTTTACCAGTTCCTTCAAGCAATGGGTTTAGCTGCAGATTGGATTAGACAAAACCTAACAACAAGAAACAGTGATCATCTGCACAGACGGCAAAGCCACGCTCTTAGCAACAAACACAACAAGTAAGAGGGACTTGATATTGGCCATCTCAGACAAGCCCTCAACAACACCAAAACAAAAGCCATCATCCAATGGGTCCCTGGCCACTGGGTTGCCTGGAAACGTGCTTGTTGATGCCAAAGAGACAACTAACAACATAGAAAACCCAGCACACAAAACTATCACTTACGGCACCTCAATCGCAAAAGACCAAAGACAACTCGACCAAGACTCAAGCAAACGTACAAAAGCAAACTTAAAGGCCGCCACAACAGGGCAACCAAGGTGAAACTGACGCAGTTAAGGAGCGGCCACACAATTTATATAGCTGCCTACAAAAATCTCGACTGTTCTGACGGTTCTGACTCTACCAGCTGGCGCTCACATTAGGCAGAGGTGTTCGTTTTTGCGGTCCAACACTGCCGTTGTCGATCCTTCCGAGGATATTGAAGCAGTGGAAATCTCTTCCCAGAAATTCTGCCTAGCGACGTCGCCGAACAACACCAAAGTCGGTTTGCCTTTTTACATGAACTTACGAACTGGGGGAGCTAGTACACCCCCTAAAATATAACACTCCTCATGTATGGGTTGGACTGAAATTTGGTATAGAGGTACCTTGGAATGTTTTTTTGAGGGGGGGGGACGATGCCATCAACAAATTCAAAGTTTAACGTTTTTCCGATTTGCTTCAACTTTGGTGGGTAGGCACTCACTCACTAACACAAATCCATTTTTAAACCAAAAAACGATAATTTTGATCATATACTTAAATTGTTCTAAAATCCAAACGAAACATCCTATCTTGCTCAAATTTGAGATTTAGAATTAGGAATGCGTTAGAAATAATGTATTAGAAAATTGTATGCCTCACTTTTATAGTTGTTGGTCTATGAGGCCAACCCATAGATATGTCGATACAATTTAATATCTGTGGGCAGGCCTATAAAATTGTGATTTTAAGTGCGTTTTATAACGATTAAATCTGTGTAAATGGTTTTAAAATGGCTCAATATTGGATTCTAGATTATTTTGGAATCATTTCAGTCACTAGAATTGGAATATCAGAAAAATGTGTTTACCGCATTGGCCGTGTCCCGTCCTCAAATAAGTGCACCTCAAAATCTATGGCTTTTATTTTGCACGCTTATAATGTATCAGATGTAGAATAAACAAATTTGAAGGACTTCCAATCAAGAATACCTAATTTACAGATAGTACATCTCCTATCTTGGTTCCAAATTTCATCCAAATCGGTTGATGCGTTCTGATACAAAGTCCTAATATTTGCAGGCGGGGGTAGTACTACCCCCACTCCCCCCGCTGTTACCGATGAGGCGTTAAGATAACCCCACTATCCATGATTTATTAGAGTACAAATATGAAGAATTAATCTTGAGTCAAAAATTTTAAAAAAACAGTCACACCTTGTATTTATTGGGTATTGAAAGAAGAAAGATCCATTTTCACTAGACATGTTATAATTAACAGAAGCCGACCGATAGTTCGTGTACCTACCTACATTGGTTGCTGATAATTTTTGTAATTTTCTCAGAAGATAATTTACAAATATTTGTTCACAAATGTTAATTCCGGTTCTTACTGGACGGTGGCTGTCTGACACATTCGTACGCTTTTTTTCTATTGTGGAAAAATATAGTTATTTACAATATTGTGCATTATGGTTGTATCATAAATTGTTCATTCATCAGCTGAAATTTGTCACCCTATTTATGTCAATTCTTTTTTGGATTGAGCTAAGCTAACACACTTTTTGCAAAAAAAAGTTAAAAATGAGGTTGGTAAGAGCCCTGATCGACCTTATACCTGGCTGAAGAAAGGCTTATCAATGCAGCAGAGATGTGGTTTTGGTGAAGGCTTCTGAGAATCAGCTACAGAGGGCACACACCAAATGCTAGCATCTCAGTTAAGACACATTGGAAAAAGGAAGCTATCCTTCTTTGGACACCAATGTAGAGGAGAGGGTTGCAACCTCACAAGAGCAATTCTGCAAGGCAAAATGGAAGGCACACCTCGAAGAGGTAGACCAAAGACCAAGTATCTTGATAATATCAGAAAATGGTCTGGACTGTCTATGGACTTAGTCAACTCTACAACAAAGGATCGCAAAGCTTGGCGGATCATTTCAAATGGGTCGACCGAAGCTCAGCAATGAGCATGCCCTCATCATCATCAAACTGGCTCAATCTAATAATTTCCTATCCTTTAAAATACATATTTTTTATGTTCATCCAATTTAATTGGCCTTTAATTAACGGTATTGTCTTCAGATGATGTTTTAAGCATTTTAAAAAATTGAGAAATGTGTTTTCATTTAAAAAAATACTTAGGTTACTTTGGTCAATATGCGACTAAACCCTTTTTATGTTCATCCAATTGGCCTTTAATTCGTGGTATTGTCTTCTAATGATGCTTGATCCTACAGAAATGTGTTTCATTAAAAGACTTATGTTAAATCTTATACTATTTACAAGTATCATAAGATATATTTACAAAAACCTATTTTCCGTCATTTTTTAAATGCTTATAACATTAGAAGGTACTACCGTGAAGTAAAAAATGTGAGGACGTAGATATTTTGAAGATCCTTGTTGAGTTCAGCGAATGGATCTCAGGTTCTGATCAGCAATTAACATTGTAAATCTGAATGAGATAGATTGAAGAACTATTAGTCGGTAGGTTAACCGATGTTTACATTTATTATTAAGTTAAATTTAGAAGCTTACTGCTGGCTACAATTCATCATTTTTATATGTAGCCGACTTTAATTAAAATGTGATTTGCAGAAAACTTGATATTTTTTATATTAGATTTATTATTTAATTAATTAAACATTTTTGATATAACGATCCTCAACCATCGAGTTGCATTGGCATTATTATTATTATTAATGTTTTGCGTTAGGAATGGAAGCGACGCTGCCAAGTCAATATAGAGATCTACCAGGCATTGGCCTACTATTTCATGGGATCTGTTGCCGAACAGGGCCAGAAATACGGCGAGACGGTCGCCTGGTATCAGGCCTCGTGGGCCAGAATTCAGGCCACCGATAAGCCCATGTCCGATATCAAGGACGCCTCCATGAAGGAGTCATTGTCGCTGATGAAAGATATCATTGGTGGAAAGTAAGCGTTGGCTTGTTTGTTTTAATGATATTAGCTGCCTTCGGGTATTTTGGCAGGTCCATTCATTATTTTATGGAATTTGTTTTGCTGCGTCCATAAGAATACTACGAGAAACGGCTGCATGCGACATTTGTTGAACACAGAATTTGATGGCAATTGCAATTTAAGCAGAGCTGTTGCGTTTCTGGCGTTTTATGTCAAAGTGAACTAATCACCATTCTTGAAAATTGTATCTACTTATTTTATTAAAATAATTTAACTCCTTCATTTCCGCCCATCTATGGGTCAGTAACTTTATTTTACTAGGTGTCAAATATTGAAAGATTTTCATGAATTTTGAGTGAATAAGTAACAGTTTTTGGTCAGCATCTTGTTACTAAAAACAGGTAGGTACTACCCAGTACGTGGAGGAATCTTTTCTCACTCTTGTGGTAAGGAAAGGTTTAAATGTCTACTTCTATCAGTTAGATAGGTAGAATAATTCTAGCGCTTCATTGGCGGTTTTAAAAGTTAAATTCGTTCACTAAAAAAATAACTGTTAAAAAATCTTGACTGAAGGTATTTTAATAAAATAAAAATAAGAGTGAGAAAAGACTCCTACGACCTTTACTGACTTCCGAGTATACCACCTGACCATAGAATGCTGATGGTTCAATTTGTTTGTCAAATAGGTCACAACTGTACGCCCATTTCATTCTACGGCGGAGCTTGACTTGTTGTTCTACTTTTAGGTCCCAAAGTGTGAAGCGTGACAATGATTTTATCTACCATGATGAGGTTTTGCCTGTTGACAGGTTGGGCGAGATAAAAGGTACGTGGTCCTGAATTTATTCGACGTTTTCATACTGAGCCAAAATGTGTTATTGAGTAAATCAATTATGGTGTGCTACTTTAAACCATCGATATTCTAGGAATGTCTCTGATTTCTGAATATCTATAATTGTGCTCAAGCCACTAGATACGTAAGGGTTCCCTTTTTGGTGCGTGACACTTTATTTTGAATAACATTTAGAATAATATTTGACTTAAAAATTAAATGTTTTTTAATAAAATTTTGAGAGAGAATAATTTAAATTAACGACAAGAAAATCTAGAATCTCTGGTTATTAATTTGTGTTAGAAAAACAGGTTTATGAATATCGATTTTTTTAATATTTGAATAATAATACTTATTCATGTTTTTTTCAAAATTATCTAAACAAAAATATGTCTTGTTTACAAAGCGGCTACATTTTAAAATTGTTGCTGTTATATTTTTTTCACATTCATAATTGAATATTTTTCTGGAGGCTTCACTTAGCGGCTCTGTGCCTGAATCCTGCTGGGGGCTTCAACGTCCGATATCTTCTTCCATCTCCACCACCCCTCCCCCCTGGAGTTTGAGTCCATGTATTTTTTTAGTGTCTAATATGATTTGGTTTTCTGTTGTAGCTGCAGCCTTGGTGAGGCCTATTTCGTTCGATGCCAACGATCCAGAGATATGTGGCGAGGACATCTTCCAGAAACTGATTCCCATGGAGATGCACGAAGCGGCTTCGCTATATAGGTAAGAAGTTCTCCTTTGGAGATGGGCACCAGTGGTCAATTCTGGTAGTTGGTGGTTCTAGAATGAAAGTTAACCGGTTTGTGTGTTGAATGATGTATTATAAACAGTAAAATGAATATCTTCAAATGCTCCCTGAAAGCAGCTAGCTTGATTTGGTTCCATTTTACTATAATTCTCTGGCAAGACTTGTCAGTTCATAGAGCTAACAGCCTATTGCCATAAACTTAAGTAGATTGTATTCTAATCTACAGTGTTATACAGGATTTCCCTTGTAGTCAGAAAAAAGACAATCTCTCTAGTTCTTATAGCTCTATGCTTAACTCTCAGCAATAGATTTTATTAATTGTTAGATAATAGCATGCATAGAATTAATTAAAAGTATAGTGAATCCCCTTCGCGTAAAGTACGTTCGTTAAACTTAATCGAAACCATCGAAAGTTTTGTACTTTCAGATTATTGGAAACTACCTTAGTAAAAAAGTCAAAGTAAGGGTTTTACCGATATCACTGAACTTTAGATTCTAGATGGTATGGTTCTAATTTGAAAGTACACACTTGACGATTATGGGGAGTTGATGAAAGTTTCTGACTTCTGTGGTTGAATGTAAAACGGAATGCAATTTAACCAGAAATTTAAAACCTGATTTTGCAGTAGAGGAGATAGGTACATAGAAGAAGAGATGAACTAAACATGATCGAAAACGCACTAATTTCAGCTGAAGATGAACGTTTTGTTAATTTGTGTTTAAAAACGTTAGTTGGCAAAACTAAAAATGTGTGATTTAAGATTTCAAGTAAACTTTTAGTTAACCATAATCCTCGAACTATCTACCTAATAGGTGCAATGCTCAACTTTCGATTAGAAATGTTTAAGTTTTCGTTGTATTTTCTAAATCAATGTCCACTACTAATACTCGTATATTCTCGAACTAATATTATAATGATATTCGTATTATCTCGTACTAGTATTACTCGTATTATATCGTACTTGTATTACTCGTATTACGTCGTACTAGTGCTATACATTCGTATAATGGAAAACAATTTAGTACCTAGGTATTTGCTTTAAAAAGCTTTGAGAATTATGAGTATTAGGTTATGGTTTATAACTGTCGATTTGTAACTGTTAATTTTATTTCCAGTGAAGAGAAAGCTCAGTTTCTACGAAAGATTGACGCAGAAATCAAACAGAAGAACGACGATTTAGAGTAAGATGATGCCAGATTTTCTAAAGCTCAATTCTGATGTAATTGAATGAAAAATAAATACCTCATATACAAAATGTGTGCTGTTTTACCTCGTTAGGAAAACTAGCAATAGTTCATATTAAAGAAAATAACGTTTTGCTAGTAGTGATTTTAGCAAACTTGTTGATGTCCAACGAAATTCCCGAACTTTGCAATGCCACCCTGACAGCACAGTTTCGAAACTTTCATAAACAAACGCTCTAAAAGACACATTTTGTAAGCTGTAGATGTTATCATAAATTTGTCAGGAGTTGTCAAACTTATTGAGTGGTGTAGCTTTGTCCAAAATGATGTTTAACTTGTGGTAGGGAACCGCTTACGACACACTACAAATGACTTTTAGAATGACTCTGAGCTCTCTGCAGTTGGATCCCGCCAGTCTGCTGCTGGAGGACTCGCCGCTGCCTCAGTCGCTCTACGATTGCTGCGCTCAGCTGGGGGCCAAGCCGGATGCCGAGAAGGAACTGGCTGCAGTCATGCAAGGTGAGTGATTGTTGGCTGGCCACGGGGCAGCTTTGATGGGTCTGGGCTTGGCGGCTATCGAGTAGAGAGCAAATGGTGGAACTGGAATGATATCATGATGGTGACTTGATTTACAGATAGCAATTGGACAGCGGTCTGGATAAATTGTTTTTCTTTTCATTAATGATAGATTTTTGGCAACATAGTGCTTGATTTTAGTGTTTTTTAAGGTTGTTTTAGGATTTCTATTTAACATAAAAGAAAGTGGAGTTTGCTTACATCCAAACCGTTGATAGGATTGTTGAAACGACTCTTTAGTCACGACTCTTAAACGACATCTTTTCATCTTTAGGTTTGGCAGATATCAGTATAGAAGTGGAATCTAATCTCAAAGAATTGGATGAGCAAATCAAAGAAGAAACTCAAACCTGTGGTACATTTAAGGTTGGTGGATTTAATTTGTTTTAAAGAAAAAAACTATTTTCCTGCAAAACAATATTTGCTTTCCATTTTAACCATAGAAATCGTATCCATCTCTCTACTTTACCCAATTTTACACCGTCAGTTACATTAATTATAGTGTTGTTGTATAATTGCAGTGACATTTCGCTAAATAGATACACTGTGCAAAACCTCTCAGTTTGATTAGTTTTGTATTATTATTTTTTGGAGATGTTCGCAATATTACTATTCTCAAACTGATTATTGATAGCGCCTCCTCTTCTACCCACATAGTCCAGCTCTCTCCTCACAACACTTCCTAACCTACAGAGCCGCACCTCTCTCAGTTTTCCTCTCAATCCTCCAATAGTCACCCTCTCCCTCACCTTTCATTTCTCACTTTGTCAAGTCTCGCCAGTCCTAAAGATCTAAGCATTGTCATCTCTGCCAACTGCATCTTTTCTTACTGCTCTTTTGTAGTAGCCACAGTCTCCATCCCATACAGCATTTCTGGTCTCACCATTGTCTTAAACAGTTTATCTTTCATCTTGTCTGGTACTTTTCTTTAACATATAATATTATTAACCAAAAATGGCAAAAAGTGAGTTAGCTCACCCCATAAAATAATTGAAATATACATAAAAGTGAGTTAGCTCACCCCA
>JAUYWI010106783.1:0-11155 GCA_034780595.1 Parotoplana pacifica
TTGAATGACCCGATGGACGACGCGATCAATACATGGACCCTAGTCCCCAACGGCCCTTTGAACTCGGACTCCGGTGGCGGCAGGATGCATCAAAAGGTAGGAGGTGCTGAGAATCACTGGGTTAGTTAGGCCACCACATCAATAACTGGAAAGATGGAAACCAACTACGGTTTGGCTCTTGGAACAAGCGAGTGATGCAATGTGATGGAAAACTCAAAAATATTCAAGAATAAATACACAATCAACAAGGAAAGGCAACAGCGAATTCAGAATTTATCTTCTCAGGTCGCAAGAAGTAACAAAGAGGAGTAGCAATCATCATCGACAGATATCACGACGCTGGAAGAGTCATTAAGACAGTCCAGAAAAGTGACAGACTTCTCATTATCGCAATTAAAACAAATCCACGAGCATAACCATTATACAAGTATACATTCCAACTTCACATCACCTAGATGACGAAATTGAAGAAATGCATGATCAGCTAGAAGATCTTATACGTGATACCAAAGGAAATGCAATATAAGGAACAATGTAAAAAAGACAAAGGTAATAAGAATATCAAGAATGGGAAACGACTCAGTCAACAAAAGTAGAACAAGTTAAGAAATCCAAATATTTGGTAGGAATAATTACATTCGAACTAAAATAGCAATGGTAAAGATAGCATTTAAAAAAAGAAGAGAACTGCTAACCAAGAGTCTGAAAGTAGAAATAAAGAAGAAAATAGTGAAGATACTAATCTGGAGCAAACTTCTATATGATTCTGAGACGTGAACACTACATGAAAGCGATAAGAAGAAAATCGAAGTATTTGAAGTGTGGATATGGAAAAAATGCAGAAAATCCCATGGCAAGACAAGAAGACAAATATGGTAATTTTAGCGGATATCAATGAAAGAAGGAACCTACCAAACACAATTATCAAGCTTAAGAAAATGTGGATAGGTCACATAATGAGAAGAGACAACCTACTGGAAACAGTGATTGAAGGCAGAATTCTAAGTAAAAGAAGCCAAGGCAAACCAAGGATCTTGTAACAGTGTCATGGTCATATTCAGATATTAAGGAATTGGTACGTAATAGAGAACAGTGGAGAAAGTGGAATCCATAGATATGAACCTGCCAAAACGGCAACGTAAAAGATAGATGATAGATCATAAGTTTAAAAATAAATCAATTACTCCAACAATTTCATTTTGCTTAAAATAGTGATAGCTGGTACAAAGCCATCCATTCCTATACCAAATTCGTAAATAAAAAGAGAATCGAAAGTTTCTAATTCAAATTCACCTAAAAAATTATCATCCTCAACAAACACTTCCAACAACAATCTAAAAATTTTGATAAATGTTTCATAAATAGAGATTGCTTTTTGTTTAAAACATGCTATCTACAATTTAGAAAAAAATATTGATAACGAGAAATACCGCCAGAATAAAAAAAATAAATTCATTACCAATTAAACTTCCCAACTAATTAATTGTCATCACTGTTGCTATGTACAACCAAGTAAAACAAATTTATATCACTGACAATCATCCCTGCGCAAATTTGACAGAAAAATTAATACTATATTTGGAAACAAAATACATTAAATTTGTACTATTTAATTTATTTATTATACACAGAACTACATTTGAGTCATCATGTTTTATATTTTATATTTAATTAATTAAGTAGAAATCCGCTATTTAGTTAAATTTGGAGTTGGACAGACATAACTAGTATTAGGAAGAAAATAGGTAGATGTCTAGAAATTAGTTGGGATATTTTATTTATCAAATTTATAGACATTTTTATGACATCAGTAAGTCAGAAACAACCTCGGGTCAATAATAAAATAACATAATACATACAGCTTAACTCTGGTGTACGCATTAAATGCACCAATTGTAGAGTATGATAGATATTTAAATACATTTTTTAAGAATCAGAGATAACACTAATGGTGTTATCTCTGAATGTACAATAGCTTGATCGTTCAACTAGTTAGTTGAACGATCAACCTATTGTATGTACATTTAGTTTTTGCATCAATTTCAGACGAGTTCAATTAGTCTGATCTTCAAATCATAAAACCTCAATTTCAAATGTCTACCATATAACCATAAATTTTCAACAATGAAATAGAAAAAATAAAAAGCATAATACCTAATTATATAATCTACTGAAAATATGTATAAGTATAATTTTCAGAAACAGGTTATAAAATATAGCAATGAATATTACCAATTAAGCATTACATCGTAAAAAAAAATCAACATTATCACATGGACATATAGATCACTCTTCTAATAATATAATAGCAAGTTTCAAGCTTCCTATCATCAATAATCTAAGTGTGGTGCGGAAATCGGTCAATGACAGATAGTAGGAAGACATTTGACATAAACTTGCAGTCTAAATAAAAATACATACATACATACATACAGTACATATGTGGGGGGCTAAATCTATCGAAGTGTTTAATGTTTATGGGGATGTGTACATTTTTATTATGTGTCGTAATGTGTGTTTATGATATCTAAATTGAGTCACAAAGTACCTAATTTAAATAGGTTACATTTTTTATCAGGCTTCATGCTAATTTCTGTTAAAAATGTGGCTTTAGTTTCTTATTTTGTAGTAAGTTGATCATATAAACACTTAGTTAGATATTTTAAAATTTCACAGAAAACTGCAATAATTACACTAAATTCTGTTTCAATAGATAGGTTTTCATTTTTGTATTATAATTAAGTTACTTTTTTGATACGTTTAACATCCAATTGGAACTGAAATATTTTTCTAAAATATTCATTACTAAGAATTATTTAAAATTAAAAGAAAAAACTTCATATTTTATCGAAACAGATCTTAGCATACCAAACCATTTAGTTAAGATATTATTCAATATTTTGCTCACTATTTATTTATGCAAAAATGAACAACATTCTTGTTAAAATATTAATTTGACAGTACCTACCTATAGTTCTATCTAAAACTGAGAGTTTAACATGCTGTTTTCTTTTTTAAATTTCATAGTTATTAAATATGTATAACATACTACCTACATACTAATAAATGCTACATGATATTATGATAACTATAGTTATAATTCCGCGAGTAAACAATGATTCAACATAAAGTTCCTACTTTTTTCTTTTTCTTGTATGGTTTGATCAAAATGCTTTCTGCTTGATCAGACTGTCTACTTCGGTTACATACATTTTGTTTGTTTGAATTCACTTTTTATCTTCGTTTCTAAGGCAATGTTTCCAAAGATTAAAAATCTAGGCACCAATTTGGTTCCAAAGTTTGCTTTAAATTAAATATTCGCATGACACATTTCAAGAGCATGGGTTTATCCCAGAGATCAACAACAGAGAGATAGATGCTTTATAAATTTCTTAAAAAACAGCTAAATTGATTTTTCCCAACTCTGAAATAGACTGACGTATTCCATGCATTGATAGAGACTCAATATTTACAATACCACTATGTACTTTTATAAAACTAAGGCTCATTTATTGATCTACTTTAGATTGACATTTAGTCGTTTACCAAGCGCCTTGATGGTTTTATTGAGGGGGGGGGGAGGTGAATCTAAATGAAATTGGTAAAATCCATTAACAAAAATTCGAAAAAAATACAAAAACAACTTTCTCAGAATTGGGTCGTCAACATTTTAGTTTTAGTTTTTTGACAATTTACATATTATCAAATGCTCGTATAACATAAAAGATATAGAAACAATATTTTCATTATGAACTTTTCAACACAGGCCGTACTGTCCTAAATCGAATCCATTTACCCACCTTAAATTTCATTTTAATTGCATAAAATCTTAGCTCTAAAACGTAGGCTCTTATTTTATCTACCCATTTTCAAAAAGTGGTTTCCAATATTATACTTGAAAAATATTAATCAATAAATCAATACATACTGCCACCTTTTTCTTACTTGTGGAATGGTTTTCATGTTTCTGTTGGCCGTCACCTAACTTCGGGGATGATCTCAACCAAAATCTTTTTACACAAAATCTTCGTACTACAATACCTACTTACTGTGATGTTACAAATGTCATGCAAATCAATTGAGTATTTTCAAGCCAGTCAAGGCTATGTACATGTAAATCATTATTACATAATGAAGATAAATTTCCAGACTACCAGTCAACAACATTTACATATTATAAAGTTATGTACCTGCCTCGAACTATTTTGCCATTTTTGTCTAAACTGCCATCTATCGTTAAGCATTATGTATCACTGACAATATCGAAATGTCAGGCGCGATATTTCAAATGAAAGTGCGTCTAATATTTTCTGTCATTATATGGCGATACAGATGTTAAAGCTGTTTGTTATTTTATTGCCACTAACATTTCATCTGGTCGTGCATTATCAGGCTGAACAAAATTTGCGTTTGGCATACACCGTTGAAGAATATATCGATTTAAGTTAATGAAATACTTGACCAAACTAATTTAGATCATTTTTAAAATAGCCTTATTTTAAGCATATTAAATTGAAACATTTTAATGTAGGTACTTCAAAACAGGTAGCCACTTAATTCCTGCTAAATCCCAACGTTCACCTTAGACTGCCATATAAGTTATTAATGTGTTTTTGATTTTAAATCTTTTTAATTGATTGATCCACATCTAAGAACGGCGCTGTTTGATTTAATGTAATACTCGCGCCAGCATCATAGAAGCTATTGGGTATAAATGTAAGAATCTGATTGGTGGTAATCGATATATATTAGATTTTACAGATATGGTCCCATATGAGAACGTCAGAGATTTCTAGTCGGTACCAAGGTGTAAAATATTTGGAAATTAGAAAACTCAATATTTTTAAATTTGGATAATTAATGTATCATATTCAGGTTAAGCAGCTTCTAAGTCCCCAAAACGCATTGCATTTGAGATTTTTTTTAATACCTATAAAATGAGATTAACCCTTATCCACCGAAAAGTATTTTACTTACACAATCCAGTAAAAATAAATGTTGTTATGTATAATTTGACATACCATAATATTAAACAGACACCTTGGGGGTCGAGCTAAGGACCGATGACGTCATCATGTCAAAAATGATTTTTTTTAAATCAATATTATCACAAAAATAGCTTAATATTACTTTCTAGGTCATTTACAGTGGTTTTGGAATGATTTCCTGCCCTAAAATTGAATATCAGAAAAATTAATTTTTAATGCATTGGCCGGGTCCAGTCCCAAAACCAATGGACCTAAATTCCTGACTTTATATAAAGAATAAATGTGCCATATATGAAGGCATTTACAATGAACTATTCATATTTTATTTGGAAATTAAATTTCCCAATTTTCCTATATCGAAATATTAGAGACCAAAAAGATAAAAAAGCTCAAACTCTTAAAAAGTGAAATCTTTTTTTGGGTGTTAGCGCTCACTAATATGAATGTTATTGCGTTTTTAGATAAATGAAATTTTAAAATATTAGAGCTAACAAAGTCAATATTTTATAACATGCTATTTGTAGAAATTGTTCTAAGTTCTTAATTTTGTTTCTTAAGTACTCAATAAATTGAATTTATAGCTTTTATTTTTAGATGTTTTTCACCTTGTTAGCTCTACTATTTTAAAATATCATTTATCTAAAAGCGCAATACCATTCCATTCATATATAGTGAGAGCTAACACCCAAAAATGATGTCACTAAATTTAGGGTTTGGCCTAACCAACTGTTTAGCTTCTTGGTCTTTAATTTCCATTCTTTTTGTAATAAATTCAAAATTAATTTGTAATTGTGCAATGAAAGATTGGCTTAGAAGATCATCCCAGGGACTCTATAGCACAATTGCAGAACACTACCGGTTTCACCCTTATAAGGGATCATCAGGTGATCATAGGAAATATGCAAAATCATTTTGGCTTTTTTTAGTGTTGGTGAGATACCAATAAGCGCAGATCTGACATTGGAATCTAGAGCTCTTATATGTCTCTGCTACTTTTCAAGTAGTATGATCTTCGGTTCGACACTTTTCTATGTTGTCTAATACCCATAAAATATTGTTATATGAAATATATTTGTAAATAAAATCATTATTGATATGCAATATTGGCGTCTCCAGCAGCAGTTTCCAAGTAAAAAAACTATATGATTTAAAAACTTATATAAGGTAACTAAGGTTTTAAGTGATTAAATACTTATATGTATTTGTAAAAATAGTTTGCTTCTTTAAAAGTTTATATGTGGAAACTAAGGTTTTTCATGGTCAAATACGCATATACATATATGTAAAAATAGCTTTTTGCTATGCCCTAGTACAGTTGCCAAGTGGAAAATTGATTACAGGAAAGTTCGTATATCGTAACTAAAGTTTTGTGCGGTCAAATACCCATAAAACCATTGTTATATGGGAGAAATTTGTAAGAATTCCTTGTTACTATGCAAATTGGCGTCCCTAGCAACCGCACAAAAAAATCTGACAATGGATGTTTAGTCCTCGTCTCAAAAAGTTGTTCTAAGTGCCAAATTTCATTAAAATCGGTTAATGATTAGACTGTGATATCAATGCTAAAAGAAGAAGATTGTGAGTGAAAGAGACAAAATAAGAAAATGCCACTTTTTAAGACCATATTTCTGCTAAATTACTTGACCGATTTTGATAAAATTTGACACACATGCTTACCTTCGGAGGCTATGCAAATGGCATAAATATAATGTCAGGAAACCGTTCCACCTTTTAATGATAACGGGTCAAAATGGCCTATTTTCAACTATCCTATAGGCAAGGTTGAGCTGGGGAGCTAACAGCCAAATTGTCAATGTATTAGATATAGGAGTTTCATGAATGTACAATTTTTGAATAAAAAATTTTCGTAATATTTTTTGGGAGCAATAATTTTTTCAACGTTTTCCACCGTTGTTTACATACCACTACGATATTTTACATTTTATGCACACAACCTACGAAAGGGGTGCAGCTGCTCAGCATAGAAAAACTATTTATATCAACATTTTCTTGAAAACAACCTGTGCATTTACCTAAAAATAAGCAATATTTGTTTAAAGATAGAGAATATTGTTTACAATAAAACATAGAATTTAATGTTTAAAAAAATTACTGATCAATCTCACCCCATTTCGGCAGGATATCGGTTAATAAAATGCATTTATGATCATCAAATAACTTTAATTAACCTGCTTAAGTAATGAAAGCTGACACAATTATTGACTTGTAAATAGAATTTAAAAAAGGAAGTGATACGATTATTATCTACATATATTATTGCTTCCGTAAGTAATAGAAGGGGAATTATTCTATCATCTCTTTAGATTCTCAATGTGCTATTCATAATTTGCAAATATCGTTTTTTTTAATTAAACAGATAACGAATTTTCTAAAATCCTTGTTCAGGAAAGTTAAATGTTCTAACATTTTTACATTAAAATGAATTCGCTAGCAATAACAACATTTTTTATTAAATACATTTAATAACTTTTTAACCCCCGTTGTCAACACCTACCTCGTCGTCACAGGGGTAAATTCCCACAGGGTTTAATATTTCCCATGGTTTGTTTGGGATGATATTCGGTACACAAATATCGATTCATTAACAATTTTTTTCTTTGAAAAATATCAATATGGTGGCCGAGCTAGTGGCCGATGACATCATCAAGTCCAAAAAATAAAGTCTTTCCGATTGACGTCAAATTTGGTGTGTAGGTACCCTAGGACCTAAATCATACAAAACCAGGAAGTTTTTGAAAAATGTTTTTTGACCCCATCCCCAAAAAAACGATATTTTGGGCTTAAATCATATAATTGGTTCTAAACTACAAATGAAACATCTTAGTTTGATGAAACTTGAGATTTATAATTCACAAGGTATTAAATTTTGAGATGTATTATTTTCATAGTTCCTGAAATATGAGGGCCAGCAGTTCAGGGCAGGTCTGCTAAAATTGAGTTTTTAATAAAATATTTTCTAAAGCAAATTTATTATCCAAAATGGATTGTAATAGATAATGACTTTCTAAATATTTTTAGTGGTATTTGTTTGAAATCAGACTCTAAAATAGAATTTTTTAAATTCCATATTGATGGATTATTTTCATCTGTGGATCTCAAATTCAGATTTTGAGTAAAGTTAGAACATGTTCACTTGGTACACTCATAAAGTATCAGATAATTGGTAAACATGCCACATTTTGAAGATATTCCAATAAATTATTCACAATTTATGAGTAAATCAAACTAACCAAACTTAGGCACACAAAAATTCATAACTTTTTGGGGTGAAATGTTTTACAGATGTTTAGCATGTAATTTTAAAATATCATTTGATTATTTTTATGACAAAAACCAATGAACAAAAATCATTAATTTAATACACCAGAATAAATTTGACTTCAGAATCGTTTTTTTATCAAAAGTACATTTTGGCCATTTTGGTTCAACTTCAATGTTTCAGAGGTAAAAAAAATTTACATAAAAAATTAATTTAGTACAGTGAGACAAAATTTCAGTCCAATCGGTTAAAGCATTTTTGAGCAGTTTCCGATTTCCGTCAGGGGTGTATTACACCCCCCCCCCTGTGACCAATGAAGGATTAAGGAAAAATGTATTAGACATACATACATAATTTACTAACACAGTGATTTCAAAAATCAACCCGTATGCTGATATATTCACAATCACACTTGCTTTCTCTCAAAACAATTAACTTTGCCGTCTAATAGAATTGCCTATATCGTGTAGGTACATATCTTATTGATCTCAGAGAGCACTAACCTTTTGATTTAATGTTGCTAAAGTACAAGTGTCACCACATGTTTGAGAAATTTCTCGGTTGTGGGGTTTTAAACGCCAATCACCAACAGTGTCTCCGCCAGTCAAATCCACCGTGGAGGAATTAGACACCAAGCTAAGAAGACTACTCCCAACCACCAGATGACGTCTCGCTTTGCCTAAATTACTCTTTCCATCAAGGACCAATTGTTGTTGCTGTTGAGGACATCGACGAAGTCGTTCAAAATTTCGATGTAAAGTGTGTTCTCTGAAGGCTCGTTGGATGACTTTGGCGGCTCTGTGGCTAAGCATTCGTCCACCATATTTGCGTTCAGTTAATGCCAATTGAAGTTCCTCAAAATCCTTAATATAGAATTATTGTATCATTTAAAACTACTATAGTATTATATTTTTTGTAAAATCAAACACAGGTTTCTGATAGAGACATCAGAAACTAAATAATTAGGTTTTAATTTCATTTCTTTATATTCATTTATCATGATCAGATCACTTAGCTTATAGGATATGTTTTCCACTAAAAGCTTTCTTATTACTGTTACTTTATGGGTTAATTTTTTTAAATTTAATTAAACGGGTTGATCATCAGAAGGTAACTAATATTAAATCAATATTTAATATTCTATCTTATTTAATTTACATTATGAATTGTATCTAAAAAAATCTAAATAAGATGTAGGTATATTATTGTGCTACAAAAATAAAATATTAAAGTATGGATAAGCGTCATCACAAGGTAAAAACAATAAAATTGGGGCTATGTGGTTTCAAATTATAAAAACAAATACATTTTATTTGTATTCGATTTTTTAACATAAACAATCTGAACTATTGGCAAACAGCACGTCTTTAAAAAACAATCGATTGGGTCCATATAAAACAAACAGACAGCAGAAATAAATGTAATATACTTTCTTGTTCTAAAACTATAATCTTAATTACAGAAATTAGATATAATTCATAAACATCAATATACAGCGTGTCCATAGAGAAACGCAAAAGAAAATAATGAAATAAATTAAAGATACACCTAATGTCCCTCTTTAGATAGGCATAACCTTGCCCGCATACATTCATCTTACAAAATGGAACCTTTCAATAATATGTTTTGTAAATAAATTTTGGATTTTTAATTTACATTATTTTCTCAGTTGCGCTACTTTATGAATACCCTGTAGTATATAGATGGATGTCCTTCTAATATTGATGTCTATGAATATTTATTTTTAGCTACATCAGGGAAATCCAACATACATATTTAGTATAGAAAACAAGCTATAATTTCTGTAATTTATTTTTGTGTTGTTTGGCGGTTCTCAATTGAATATAATCTTAATGCTTCAGTGATACAGTAAACTAAAAGCCTCTGCCTGACTAATTAATAGGGCTTAAGTTAAAATTTGATGGATCCTATTAAATATAGATAAACAGACTTCATAGAACCGAAGTTATTTAAAAAGCGGAAAAATTCTTGTGGCAATTATGTGTTTCAGTAACTGAAAAATAAACATTGATAGGTACCTACATACCTCTATGTTACTGCCACTCTTCCTATCTAACCAACACACAATTAACTACCTATATGTTACAAATACCCGAAAACTGGGATAAGCTTCCAAAAAAATGGCGAAATAGCTATTGTACAGTCTATACATAAACAGATAAAAGTCGATAGAAATAGTTCTCCTAATAAACTAAAAGTGCATTACTCCTAAATGATTGAAAACTACTCAGATTTGCTGTAGCACTCTAGTGTCGAGTTTCATGATAGGCAACTACACAATATGTACACCTCAAAAAAAGCTTTTATATATATTATTAGGTTTAACTTGGGTACTAACTTCATTTCGGAGTACTTTATACTCTAAACCTACTCTGGACACACAGTCAAGTTGTGTAGGAAAGATAAGTAGACAGTACAAGTTTCACAAAATAACTTTTAAAATGAACTGTTCTGTAGAATAGAATGATTAAATTTGTACGAATTTAAGACATATTTCTCTTACTCTAATGTCCATCACATTTCTACTGAAATTATCAAAATTTCGATTGAAAATCATGTAAAGTCTGCCTAGACAGAAAGCTCCAAATAAAATGTCAAAACTCCACGTTTCATTAAATACAAAAATAATTAATAAAAATAAAATTATTTTGTAGTATAAGCTTATTCAATATGTAACACCGAAACTTTGAAATACATTTCTGTATTTCAGAAACAATGTGCATAAATGAGTGTTACTTTGAATAACACTATACCTAGCTAGTTTTTAATGATAACAATAACAAATATATATATACAGGGTGTCCACAAAGTCGCGCATCATAGGAAAAATTAGAAAATATTTATTTATGATATTATTATAATATTA